>NW_026469010.1:0-13476 GCF_026875155.1 Cherax quadricarinatus | reverse complement strand
TCACAGCGAGAGACAGGGAACTGACTCACCTACACATGGCATCCGGCAGGAGGCGGTTGACGCGTCTAATAGGGCCAATTTGCGGGGCCCACCCCGAAAAACTGAAAAAAATTTTTCGGCCCAAAAACGATTCGGCCAATAAGTGCAGGGGCCAATATTTGGGGTTCCATGTACTGAAGCACAAACAAGAATGCTGTCCCATTAGTGAAGGACTCGACTGATTGATCATCAGCCTACCACAATCACGGGGTTTGATCACTGACCTACCACAATGACAGAGGTTGATCAATAACTTACCACAATCTCAGATTATGTCCTTTTTAAAATTTCCCAGCGATGCTGCAAGAACCATCAGTGCCCTCTTGAATACCATATGTGGCGTCTTATGGAAGAAATAGTAATACAACTGAGTTGTATCTAGAAGAACCTGAAAAATTTAAATTTTGTATATTAATAAATCTGTAGACAAAAAATCTATTAAATAAGAAGACAATAGTTAACCCTTTCAGGGTCCAAGGCCAAAATCTGAAGTGGTGCTCCAGTGTCCAAGAAATTTTAAAGAAAAAAAAAAAAAAATTCTTACAGAATTAAGAGCATATTTTTGTGAAGGTAATAAGACAAAAAAAAATTTCTGATCAGTACTTACCGAGATACAGTGCCGAGAAGTTTGTCCAAATTGACATGGTGGCGTCAACATTGACGAATTCCACATATGCGCATTATTTTATTTTTTAGCAGTTTTTGTAGTTTTTTTCTTTTCTTTTCCAATTTTTTTTTTCCCTACTAACATTTGGGGCATAGAGACCAATACTTTTATATAATGTATAAATATAATCTCCCCTGTATTGAACACAATAAACCGCACTAAAGTTATTAAACATATTATTGTTTACCACTGTTGTTTATTACAATAAACATGCACAAGTCTTGTATAATACTAATGTTCTATCATATACTTACATATTTACAATCACTGGACATGGTTTTAGACTGCTGGAGCTTGTGAAAAATCCTTGAAACAAGGCACCATGCACAGAGGTACCTTACATTCCTCACACATAAACCGAGTGTCTTTGCGTGTTTGTTGCCATCGTTTTGTTTGTGCACAGACCCATGCATCTCTTCTCAGCAAATTTCTTCTGAGTTGAAAGAAGCTGTATTATGAAATGATCACCTTCCTCCTCCCAAAAGCTTGGGGATATCCTGAGGAATTCGAGGACCTCGTTGTATAGCAGGTGTTTTACCTGGTACAGTAGGGCCCACTTATACGGGTGGTTAGGTTCCAGGCTACCGCCGTAAAGTGGAACACCCTTTTTTTCCACTTACAAAAGCATACAAACACTAGATAACAAGTTTACACTAACATATATTAAGTTAGCAATAGAACCAGGCATAAAAAAACAAAAAAAAAGTACAATACCACACATGGTGCACTCATTACTTACCTTAAAATATTTATAGTCTTAATCTGGGGTGAGACAAGTAGATTTATGTAAGAAATCAAGTGTGGTATGTATGGTAGTCAGCCAGGCTACCATACCAGGCCACCCCACCCACACATACAATTCTATGATATTTAAGCATCCCAGAGCGATAAAATGTATAAAACAGTTCCTCATTATTACCTTAAAATATAGGGTGAGATAAGTAGTATTTATTGTAAAAAATCAAGTGTGGTATGTATGGTAGTCAGCCGGGCTACCATACCAGGCCAACCCACCTACACATAATATTCTATTACATTTAAGCATCCCAGAGCGATAAAATGTTATACAGTTCACTCATTATTTACCTTAAAATATTTGTAGTCTTAATATAGGTCAGGAGTAAGTAAATGAGATAAAACGAATAAATGAGAGAGAGAAAGAATGAGTGCATGAGAGGACAGGCGCAGAGTTATGTAAACAAACCAGGCAAGGTAATTTTGTAAAACGAAGTGTACAAAGTCTGGTTTGTGTACAAGTTTTCATTGTGTACAGGTTGTCTCTACATTGATACGGTAGAATAAATAAGAAGAACACTCCCATTCTCATATAACATCATTTTGAGAAGAAATGATGCTCTGGGTGAAGGCAATGGAAATAAGTCACTCTGACTTTTTTGGGTTATCCTAGGTTCTCTACACAATATGTTGTTATGTATGATAATCTATGTAACTGTATTTGTGTATACCTGAATAAACTTACTTACATACATACGAAAGGAATAATTTTCTACAGTTACCCCCAGTAACACATTTTCTCTTATGTTAGATTAGAGAAAATGTTATTCTTGGCGTCACTTGTACAAGTTATCTGGCTACCACATCTCATATTTATGTTTATTTATTCTACTGTAGGGTGTTTTTATCATCTTTTAATTTTATGTATCGTGCTTGTTATATAATTTTAAAAAAAAATATCATGGATGGATTAATGAAAATGTGTATATTAACGTAATATACAACTTTTTAATGAGACTCGGGGGATTATTATTATTATTATCATTTCTAATATGGCGTCACTTGTGCAAGTCGTCTGCTACCACATCTCATATTTATGTTTATTTATTCTATTGTGGGGTGTATTTATCATCTTTTTATGTTTTATGATCAGTTATGGAAGGAGAAAAGAGAATATGAATGTGTAAATTCAAGAATTATGTGGATTAAAGTAAAGGTTGGATGCGAGAAGTGGGTCATAATAAGCGTGTATGCACCTGGAGAAGAGAGGAATGCAGAGGAGAGAGAGAGATTCTGGGAGATTTTAAGTGAATGTATAGGAGCCTTTGAACCAAGTGAGAGAGTAATTGTGGTAGGGGACCTGAATGCTAAAGTAGGAGAAACTTTTAGAGAGGGTGTGGTAGGTAAGTTTGGGGTGCCAGGTGTAAATGATAATGGGAGCCCTTGATTGAACTTTGTATAGAAGGGGTTTTTGTTATAGGTAATACATATTTTAAGAAAAAAGAGGATAAATTTAAGTAACAAGAATATGATGTAGGGAAATGACAGTATTTTTGATATTTATTGGTAGATAAAAGACGTGATAGACTTCAGATGAAAGTTTATAGAGGGGCCACAGAAAAAATCAGATCACTTTCTATTGTAGCTACACTGAGAGTAAAAGTAGATGGGATACAAGGAGAATAAAGCATCAGGAAGAGAGAGGTGAAGGTTTATAAACTAAAAGAGAGCAGTTAGGTAAGATATAAAACAGCTATTGGGGGATAGATGGGCTAAAGGAACATAGGCAATGGGTCAAAGAGGTAGGGGTAGGTTTAAAAAAATGTAGTGTTAGAGTGTTCACAGAAGTTTGTGTTACAGGAAAGTGGGTGCAAGAGGAAGAAGGAGCGATTGGTGGAAAGATGAGTAAAAGAAGTAGAAGGAGAAAAAGTTAGCATATGAGAAGTTTTTACAAAGTAGAAGTGATGCAAGGAGGGAAGAGTATATGGAGAAAAGAGAGAGGTTAAGAGAGTGGTGAAGCAATGTAAAAAGAGAGCAAACGAGAGAGTGGGTGAGATTTTTACAACAAATTTTGTTGAAATAAGAAAAAGTTTTGGAGTGAGATTAACAAGTTAAGAAAGCCTAGAGAACAAATGGATTTGTCAGTTAAAAATAGAGAGGAGAGTTTTTAAATGGAGAGTTAAGGTACTGGGAAGATGGAGGGAATATTTTTGAGGAATTGTTAAATGTTGATGAAGATAGGGAAGCTGTGATTTTCGTGTATGGGGCAAGGAGGAATAACATCTTGGAGGAGTGAGGAAGAGCCAGTTGTGAGTGTGGGGGAAATTCGTGAGGCAGTAGGTAAAATGAAAGGGGTAATTAGGCTGCGGATTGATGGGATAAAGATAGAAATGTTAAAAGCAGGTGGGGATATAGTTTTGGAGTGCTTGATGCAATTATTTAATAAATGTATGGAAGAGGGTAAGGTACCTAGGGGTTGGCAGAGAGCATGCATAGTTCCTTTGTATAAAGGCAAAGGGGAAAAAGAGAGTCAAAAATTATAGGGGGATAAGTCTGCTGAGTATACCTGGTAAAGTGTATGGGTAGAGTTATTATTGAAAGAATTAAGAGTAAGACGGAGAATAGGATAGCAGATGAACAAGGAGCTTTAGGAAAGGTAGGGGGGGTGTGGACCAGGTGTTTACAGTGAAACATATAATGAACAGTATTTAGATAAGGCTAAAGAGGTCTTTTGTGGCATTTATGGATTTGGAAAAGGCGTATGACGGGTGGATAGAGGGGCAATGTGGCAGATGTTGCAAGTGTAGGTGGGAAAGGGGGTAGGTTACTGAAAGCAGTGAAAGTTTTTACGAGGATAGTGAGGCTCAAGTTAGAGTATGTAGGAAAGAGGGAAATTATTTCCCAGTAAAAGTAGGCCTTAGACAAGGATGTGTGATGTCACCGTGGTTGTTTAATATATTTATAGATGGGGTTGTAAGGAAGTAAATGCGAGGGTCTTGACAAGAGGCGTGGAGTTAAAAGATAAAGCATCTTTCCATCATACATTGCCCAAGTTTCAATAAGATAACCAACAAAACATTGAGAAAATAATAAATAATAATAATAATAATAATAATAATAATATCTTTATTTACTATACGTACATGTACAAGGTATACAGGCCTAGCTGACGTCAGTGACATATTACTGTATAGAAAGCTGCTTGTTATGCAGAGTATTTCAAGAAAATTAGGTCAGTGTCCCAGGATAACACCCACACTAGTCCACTAATGCCCAGGTGCCCATTTACTGATGGGTAAACATAGACAACAGGTGTAAAGAGAGACACTAATGTTTCTAACCCTGGCTGGGAATCGAATATTTACCAAAAATCATATATGGCTAACCCAAGCCAGGTACTAGAAATAAGCCACGTTGAATTTTTTGGGTTATCCTAGGTTCTCTACACGTATGCTGCTAAGTGTGATAATCTATATAGAGAAAATAACTTTTTTGTTTCAGGTTTATGGCAGAGTATGAGTGTATATCACAGTTAGCCCTGTGGTATACTCCATTTTTTCTAATATAAGCCCCATGACAGGGATAGGAGAATGGTATTTGTATACCATATCCTCTTCATACCTCCGTTGAACTGCTCAGTATTATGCCAAATATTTATTCTGGAGTATTTAACATGTTTTATGTTATTTATATTGTTTATTATGTCATATTAGATCAATTGTGATAGGCAAATAAGTGGTAGTGTTGATATTAGCATAATAATAAAGCATATTCTCCTGCATCATGATATTGAGCTCATGGCAACCAACAGTGGCTTAAAAGCCACCTTATCTTTAATGGACAATGTACTGTGTTGGTGCTTTACATAATGAGAAGCATTTCTTTTATTCATTGGAACCATGGCAAGGGCTAAAAGTAAGCAGGTTATAACAATAAATGGAGAAAAAGAAATTGAATGATTATGCAGCAAGTAGCACTACCAAACACACCAGTAGGTTGGGCAAACCCTTGAAATTTGAAATTATGCTAGCCGAAATTAGTGCCGAATAACTGAAGGAACCGAATAACTGATTGCCGGATTTGTGATGGCGGACCTGTATTATAATAATTGTATAAATAATATCAGAGCATTCGTGAACACACAGTAAACCCACCACCTGTGTGTCTTGGAATTGTGATATGATTTGTTTATTCTTGAACATTGGCAAAAACTAAGCATTTCCACTACTTGGAGCTCTATTTCAAGCTATTTTCAGTACTAAAAACCAATCTGTAATATATCCTCCATTCTATCAAATGAGACCAAGAAACTGCAATTTTTTTTTTTTTTTTTTCAACAAGTTGGCCATCTCCCACCGAGGCAGGGTGACTGCAAACACAACCATAAAAAAAATAGGAAAATACGCCACAAAGTTGCTGCTTTAATCCAAAAACACGGTCGCAGTTTTTTTTCCTCATTATGCACAGTGTGCTGCAGGATTTGTTTTGTATGATGCACACTTACCACAGAGATGCATTCTCTCAACCCTATGCCCAAATTACCGCTCACAAGCTTATATAGCGAGATGAGCTCATTACGTATACTATGGCTTGACCTTGGCTTCAAAGCCGCAGAACTATGGATGGCCTAAAGGGTTAAACACTATACAGTGTACATTAAATATTCATGACAAATGCAAAACCCCCAAAGGGGTCATACAGTGCATGCTCAATGGGAAGTAATTTTGATCCAAGGATGGGGAAAGGGTAGGTCATAAACCCACCTAGAAGAATAGGAGGTACTCAGGATCACTCCAAGGAAAGGGAACACAGTTTCAAATTTCCCTTAGACTAAGGCCCCCTCACTGAATCAAAATACTGTTCCAGATAAAAGGGAAAACCCTAACAATCATAGATACCTGTCTTTGGGAGAACTTGGAAGACCTGTACCCCAATGGCAAAAACCCGGGGTCGGTAGCGCAATAAAACGAGGCCAAAAGGCCAAGACCCACAGAGAATTTTCTTTCTCGACAATCATGAATGGAGGGCAATTCCAAAATGCATACCCCCCCGGGCATCGGGTGACCATAACGCTCAGTTCGTTGGCATCATCATCGTCAACCAGGTAAGCTGAAAAAAAAATATAAAATTTACACTTCTAAACTGGAACAGAAATTAAAGAAAAAACAGGTTAATACAGTGGAACCCCGTATTTCAGTTGTAATCCGTTGGGAAAGGTCAGTCTAAATCCAAAAAAACCGAAGTAAATTTCCAAAAGAATGAATGTAAATACAATTAATCCGTTCCAGACCCCCAAATATAAAAAACCCAAAAATCCCTTTTTTTAAAGACTAACTACAGTTTTACATACACAAAACAATGAAAAATAAATAAAATAACAAATAAAGTGGATAAATGAACATTTAACATCACATTTCCCTTTTATTGATGATTCTTGTTGGCGTATGGAAGACAAGGAGAGAGGGAGGACTGATTATTGTTTGGAAGGGAAATCCCCCTCATAAGGACTTCAGTTATCAAGTCCCTATCCGGGGTTACTTCCCTTCTTTGTCTTTTACTGGACTTTGGACCAGCTTTAGTCCCCTGCACCCGTCGCACAAAAAAAACTGTTATGGGTTAATCCCAACAAAAATAACTTCTCCACATCTTCGTTGTTTGTGATCTTTGTTTCAATAGAAATTTTTACCCCTGTTGCAACATTAGTTTCCCCTTGATTTCTACTTTCTTTGCCAGGATGGAAGTGACTGTTGATTGGATATGCCATTACATCCTGGCAAGCTCGAGCACACGTACACCACTTTCGTACTTTGCTATAATTTCTTTCTTGAATTCTATCGTGTTTCTCACTTTCTTTACCAAGGGCTTGGCACTAGGAACTTTCTTGGGCCCATGGTGGCTTATTTCGCAGTCGCACTCAATAAACAACCACAAAAAACAATGGATTATAAAAAAATGTTTGGATGAATGCTCAGAGTGTTGCTCACTCACTGAGACACACAGCCCCAAACTGACTCACGCATGCGGCGGTGACAGGCGGGGCATGTCTAATACGACACAATTTCTGAGTTGCCTGCCAAAATCCAGGATGGAATTTCGGCCCAAAAAAAAGCGGCCGAAATCCGATTTGGCCGATATCTGCAAATGGCCCAAAATCCGGGGATCCACTGTAACTCTAATAATAAACTGCCATTCAGAACTGGGCCCTTTATGGGATATGGCCAGTTAAAAAAAAAAAAATCAGAACTATATTACAATACACAAATATGGGCTTTCCTATATAAGAAACAAATACGTACAGTGGCCCCCGCCTTACCCAAAATTAATCTGTTCCTGAGACTCATCGTAAACCGAAATTATCATTAGCCAAATTAATTTTTCCCCATAAGAAATAATGGAAAACAAATTAATCTGTTCCTGACACCCCAAAGTATGAAAAAAATGTTTTTTACCACATGAAATTTTTAATTTTAAATACACACAAACTGAAGAAGACATGCACAATTACTACTCTACTAAGAATAGAATACATGACACTTACCTTTATTGAAGATCTGGTGATGATTGATGGGATGGGAGGAGGGGAGTGTGTGGAAGTTATTGTTTAAGAAGGGGAATCCCCTTCCTTTAGGAGCATGAGGTAGCAAGTCCTTTTCCGGGGTTACTTTCCCCTTTTTCTTTTAATGCCCCTAGAACCACTTGAGAGTCACTGGACCTCTGTCGCACAACAAATTTTGTCCATTGAGCTCCGTACCTCCCGTTCCTTTAAGGCTTTCCTAAAATGGGCCATAAAATTGTCATTGTACAGGTTGCCAACACGGCTTGCAGTAGCTGTGTCAGGGTGATTTTCATCTGTAAAGGTTTGCAGTTTTAACCCACTTTGCACACATTTCCTTAATCTCTTTTTTTCAATTTCATGCTAAATTTTCACCCTTTTTACCACAGGGATGGCCTAGAAGCTTTCTTGAGGTCCATGGTGACTTATTTTGCAGTTACAAGCACTAAAAAACACTGGATAATGTGAAATGTACCGAATGTATGCGTAGATGTGACCGCACTGGCTGGCTTGAAAAAACTGGCACTGAGGCCACACGTGGGATGCGTCCCAGACGAATCACGTAAGGCAAGCTTTTTATCGTGAGGCGAGCAAAATTTTTGCGTTCAAATGCTTCGTATTGGGAGATTTTAACGTTAAAGCGATGCGTTCGCAAGGCGGGGGTCCACTTGTAGTATACTGTATTGTAAAAACCAATATTTGTGACAAACTGCTTGAACAATATTATTATCATTATTATTATTATTAAAAGATTTTGGATATTGAATTTTTTCTTTAAATATGAATTTTCTCAAAGAAAAACTATTTAACCCTTTGACTGTTTTCGACGTATAAATACGTCATACGAGCCAATGTTTCTGACAGTATATATACTCAATAATTCCCAGCGGCTTCAAATCAAGCGGGAGAAAGCTGGTAGGCCCACATGTGAGAGAATGGGTCTGTGTGGTCAGTGTGCACCACATAAAAAAAATCCTGCAGCACACATTGCGTAATGAGAAAAAAAAAACTGATCGTTTTTTTGGAATAAAACGCAGACTTTGAGGCGTATTTTCGTATAGTATTTATCGTTGTATTCGCGTTTTCATGGTCTTAGGTGAAAAATGGAAAACATATTACAGAATAGAGATGATTTTCATTACTTTGACGATGAAAACGACCTTGAAACTGAGCTCAAAGTAGCGGAAATGTTCGATTTTTACCAATGTTCAGGAGTAAATAAATCACACCACACGTCCAATACATTCAACTGGGGAGTCTAATATTCTTTCACTAGTGCACTGATATTATTTATACCATTTTTACAATAATGCAGTAGTCTGCATAACAGTAAATTTTGTATTTTTTTGTATGAATAAAAAATCAAATAGAAAGCAATAATAATATAAGAGGAGCCTAGAGATGTGACTAATGAACAGAGCATATGTTATTTTAGTGCCACGAATGTCTACCTTGTTTATTCTGGACCCTATTTTGAAATTGGCATCTTTTTTAGTTTGCGTGAAATTGGCCAAATTGCCAATTTCTGACCACCATATTGGGTAGTCCATATTAGTAAATGGGAGGTTTCTTGTACTCAGCTGATAGATAAAATGGAGTTCTAAAGAAATAGCTATGAGTTTGGTCAACTGGAACAATAGAATTGGCTGAAAATAGGGCTCAAAGTCGGCAAAATCGCCGATATGCTTATGTCGCCGAGACCGCTAAATTCGCGGGAGCATAATTCCACGAGTTTTCGACCAAATTTCGAACTTTTGGTGTCATTACCATCGGGAAAAGATTCTCTATCATTTCATAAGAAAAAATAATTTTTTTTTTTCAAAAATTGAGTGACAGAATGAGTTTCAGAGAGGGGCCTGAAACAGTCAAAGGGTTAAATTCTCAAAACATTTAATTCAATTTTTTATAAGAATAGGAAAGATAAAATGCAGAAGAGAGGCATTGAGCTAGTGCCTGTGCCAACTTTCAGGAAAGGTGCATTATATGCAATTGCTATTTCACACAATTTGAAGTATAACTTCCAAAATACTGTGTGCAGCAATTCCATTTTTAATTTTCACGCCTATCAATGCTTACTGATGTAGAGTACCGTCAATTCACACAAATTCATCAGTATTAAAATAAAATAAAAGATTAAAAATTTTATTTCTTTCCTAAGGTTACTATGTGCAACTACAATTTTGATTTGTTAAGTACAAAGAAAGCCACTATCATGCCGGGGCATTTCGGACAGACTAATCCTGGTACATAATAACTACTTAAGTCTAGACAAGATATGAGTGATTAACTTTTTAATAAATCTATTTTATCTTAACACTAATGTGAGGTAGTCAAGGTGGAGGTTTATAAGAATAATAATCTTGAAGTTGCACCTATTAAAAACAATATTACAATTAATGGCTCAAACAGTAATATTTTATGGATTGGCAGATGTTTTAATACACTAGAGGTCACACTGAGAGATGAGATGATATTTAAGCATAACCCTAAATTTGTATGTAGTCAGGGGATCCTTTACCAGTTCAGGTAGTAAATTCCTGATCTTCGGGCCCTTTATGTGCATTGCATTTTTGCATAGTGTGAGACTGATACAAGGATGTTAAAGACTGCTTTGTGCTTTGTATTGTGACTGTGCGTTCTGCTGTAGCTATCAAGGAGAAGTTTAAGTGGAGGGTTTATATTGGAGTTTAATGTTCTGTCTATATAAAAGGCACAATAATACGAGTGTATACCTCGTATATTTAGTAGGTTAAGGATTTTGAAAAGTTTTATTTACCTTTATTTAGTCTCATAAATTTGCGTTCATCGCCTGTGGGCTTATCAGGATGGTATACAAGAGACTGCTTTCTGTAGGCCTTTTTTATTCGGCAATAGATGATCCCTGAGGAAGGTAATGCTTAGCGTAAGTTATATGTGATATTAATCATTAAAAACATGTTCCTATGTAAGTAACAGAGAGGAAATATAATTACATAAAAACATTGCCAAACAATTAGTAATGTTAGTAAGAAACAATTATATCAAATGTAACCTTACTGTAAAATAGATTTTTAATTTTATAGTAAAAATCTAATAATTTGCAACAAATAACTCAATTTATTTATTATATACACTTATTTTTTAATTATTTTACAAATATTGATGAACAAATTAAAAATAAAAACTTACCACTCCAATCCCCAGAATATCGTAAGGGTCAAAGTTAGCGTATTCGTAATCAAAACTGCTGTAGCTTGTACACGAGGAAGGCCATTACCACCCAGCCTGTCAAGATTAAGAGACGCCTGTAGAGCAAAACATACATTAGAAATTTTTTTTTGCAAATTAAATGATGTGCTGTGAGTAGTTAGGAGAGAAGTTATTTTGTGAACTTTAGAAAAAAAAAAAACTAAGTGTTTAAACACTATGTATGAAAATTAATACACACACATAAAATCATACAGGGAAAAATTCATGAATGTATACTGTAGCATTTTACTTATATTTCTTTTTTTAATTATCAATGAAAGTGCTAAACCTCTAAGGGTCAAACAGCTCTGCAGAAAAGTTAAAAAAAAAAAAAAAAAAAAAAAAAAAAAAAAAAAAAAAAAAAAACTGGCATCTCCCACTTCAACTCTTAACTCCCCATTTGTTATTCAACTACAAATATAACAATGGCAAAACAAACTGTATTCCACTTGAAGAAACCTAAAGGAACTGATTTACTAAATTTCTGGACAAAGGCATATTGCCAACATCCTTGGAGAAAAGATACAGTTGCAGGGCAAACTTTTATCAAGTCATTGACTTGACACAGCTCTATACAGTGAATTGATAAAATAACATTATCATAAATGCCTGCTCTGCACTTTCTTCTTTGCAATAATGAAACCTGAGAATATTGCATTACTCTCTACAAAAAATCATGGTACAGTAAACCTTTGATTTATTGAACTAATAGGGAAATGAAGGTGCCTAGTAATGGTGATAGAGATCATTGTGTTACTGTGACTGTAATAATAGTAATACAGGTCTCTCTCAACATTTGCGAGGGTTAGGGGATCAAGAGCATCGCTAATGTTGAAAAATCGCGAATGTTTGGTGCCCCAATGTATTGTAGGGAAATATAATACAATACTGCTTCCTAACTTGTTGAACCATGAACAATCATAAAATACATGAAAATGTCATAAATTGTACTAAATACATACATGTTATGGTTTAATAACATGAATGTTATTAAATACCACTGCCTCCACCACTGCCTCAACCACTGCGAGTCCCTACTACCCTCCCTCCGACCCCCACAACTGGCAGCCAGCCCTCCCACCACTGTGTGGTGTGCTTTGTTTGTTCATTATTTGCTATTAAACTACAGTATAAATAATGTAAACCCATTCATGACTGCATATTGGAATGGCTATTCGGACAGATATTGGACAGTGACATCATATGTTTACTCTTGAACACAGCAAAGAATCAAAACATTTCTGCTACTGCAGTGGTTGAGGCAGTGGTATTTAATAACATACATGTTATTAATAATAACATGTACTATTATTATTAACAACATGTGTTATTAAATACCACTGCCTCAATTACTGCCTCTACCGCTGCCTCAACCGCTGCCTCAAGCCTCAACCACTCCAGTCACACTCAATCTACAAGCACCAAACACAATGAATTATTGTGAAATGTTTGGAACAGCATGTAAACTAATGCTCACTCCAGCATAAACAAAGCCACACTGGCAATTTGTCAACCACTTCCTCCATGTTACGACTTAATCTTCACCGTAACAATAGGGGTACAAATAACTCCAATTTTTTGTTAGTTTTATTTTATTACCAATCGTTTAGCTTCATTGGTATTTGGTTAGTGAATTAAAATAACCACAAGCAATTATAAATGAAATACTATACAGCAAGAAACCCAATCTTATGTTCAAATTCTCATTAACAGAGTATGATACAATAATTTCCATTAATAATCTACTAATCTCACCATTTTAGAAAGGTCTAGGGTAACAAAATAGTTATCTTTCATAAGTGACATGAATTACCAGACTTCAGGAAACTAATGGCAAAGGCAAGACAATAGACTTGGTATAAAGTTTTAGTTTAAGCTAGGAGCTTTGGGTTGAAGACCCGTACCGAGTCAGAGCTAGGAGCTGACTGACTCATCAACTACTTCATAGTATGACTTCAGCTCCGGCCAGAAGGCGACGCGTGGCGTCAATTCTAGAACCACCAATTGGTCACTACAGTAGTGGTTACACATTCGTAATACCTAACCTAATAATAATATAATATAATATTATAATTATAATAATCAAGGGGAAAGATATAAATATAATACAGTATAATACAATGAAGTACTTTTGATGATTCATATGTACCCGATAATAATATATAAATTGAACCTGCTTTATCTAGCTAGTAATAAAATTTGGTTCCGATAATTTTACAGAAATTATTTTAACCCGGGCCCTTTTTTTTTTGTA
>NW_026469009.1:0-11813 GCF_026875155.1 Cherax quadricarinatus | reverse complement strand
TGTACTTTCTTCACAACCTTCCTTAAACGATTCTCTAGCTGGACCTACTTCATGTAGTGCTGTTTTTATATGCCCACTCCCCACAGACACAAGGAGCATCTGTACTTTGTATATAAAACTTGTAGCCCCAGTAGAAATTATTGTCCATTTCATAAATTTTTACTTTATAGTTATGCAAGTATTTCACTGTTGTCCACTGTCTCTTAAAGTCCAGGACGAGACCCATCTTTTTCCCCTAGCACCATAATGATCAAAACACAACACACACACACACGCACAAAACCACACACACACACACACACACACCACACACACACACCACACACAACCCTGACGACATGGAGGACAGAGGGTCGGGGGAGACTGAAAACGAATAAAAAATACTGCGGGAAATAGACAAGGTGGACAAGGCGGGAAATTTTCCAGGGGGGGGGACACAGAAACAAGGGGCCAAAATTTGGGGAATTTAAAGACACAAATAAATCGAGAGATAGTGGAATATTTTTTTCCAGTCATAGATTTGAAAGGGCAGTGGAATAGCCAAAAAATGACGTAGTGGAGGCAGGAACCATAACATTTTAAGACGGGGTTTTGATAAAGCTCTGGGGCGGGGGAGAGAGGGTTTTGTAGCAACCGGGGAAGAGGCGGGCCAGGAGAGACTCACCCCCCGCAACCACAAAAAGGTGGTACAAAAATGAGTACAAACACACAAAACACACACCCACACACCACACACCCCACAAATACTTTACACATGCTTAACTCGGTCTTATTTTGAAAAAATAACCCTTTTAAATCACGTCAAAAAGGGGGCCGTTTATTTTATTTAATTTGTCGTCACGCAGCGAGGCGAGAAAGATAATGATAATATACACTGTGAAAAGTCCTAGGGGATTATACCAAAAACCCACCACGAAAAATCACTCCCCACGAAAGCAAAAAGACTCGGCAGGAGATACAAAAGTTTCCCCCCCAAGAAAAGCAGGGGGTGCCCGATACACTAAGAGACAACACGTAAATGTCAGGGCCCCAAGACTGTTCAACTACCTTCCAACAAATAAGGGGGTTTTCCAAAGACCCCTGGCGTCTTCAAGAAGACACTGGGAAAAATACCTAAAGTCTACATTTACCAGGCTGTGGTTGTACGTCCGTTTTTATGTCCCGCAGTAAAAGCCCGGTTTATCAGACCCTTTATCCACCAGAAGCCCGGCTCTGACCGGGGCCGCGGTCAAGAAAGTTTTGGGGCCACAAAATTGAGCTATATACAAGATTTTCCCCTTTTTCAAAAAAGATCACTTAACTCGTCAACAGAGTGAATGGAAGAGTGACAAGCAAAATTTCTCAATCTTATTTAATATTTTTTTAAACCTGTCTTTCCTTTTCAAAAAATCGGGTTTCAAATCATTCGATTTCAAATTTTCGTGATATATTTTGTTTATCTTCACTGATTCACCATTTTTTTCACTTCTATGGTTCTTTTTTTGTTTACATTAGTGGCATCACTTTTCACATCAATAAGCCAAATTTTTTAAAACAAAGAATATTTTAAAAAAGACCCCTAAAGCTTGTAAAATATTACGACCTTTTAAACACACATTCAAAATTTTTCAAAATGGGAAATAGGATTTTCCCTTGCCTCCCGTTACCTATTCAATGCCAAATAATCGAACTGGAAGCACCGCGAGTGACGGGTCAAAAGCTAGGCGTAAAAAACGGGTGAGCAAACATTGGGACATATTATAAAAACTTTTTTAATAATTAGTCCCAGTGTTTGCTTACGTGTCTTTTTTTTAAAAATACTTTTCGGGATCTCACCATGGGATTTAAAAACGCCTGTGGGGGGGGGGGCGGAGGGAGCGGCTTAATTCAGGAACTGGATCCAGTTCCTAGATCAAGAGCCCCTCCCGCACAAAGGGAACCCTTTCCCGAGGGGATATCTATTTTCCGAGTTTTTAAACCCAAAAATTAGGCTCAGAAATTGACCGTGAGAGGAAAAAAACACACCCGGACCGCCCCCGGGACGAAGCCCAAGCGTATGCACAAAACATCTGTTTTCGTCCAGGAGCCAAACGTGTACTCAGTTGGGAGTCTTTACAGAAAAACATTTGGAAACTAGTCCATTGTGGGGGGGGGGGGGGGGGGAATTTTTCACTCAAATCCGAATGCTTTCCACCCACAAGGGGAAACTCTAGACACAAAAAAATTATGTTAAAAAGTATCTTATTTTTGATGTATCTTTGGAGACTTGTGGGACTAGAAATATTGGTGGAGCAAACAATGTCCTCCTTAAAATGCCCTCCGTCTGAGCTCCTTAACTAACTCCGGGACCCTGGATTAGGAACATGTGGTTCCTGTATATTATGAAAATTTAAGCCAGTAAAATTGGCTATTAAGTGGACTGAAATAATTGTATAATTTAATAGACTTGACGGCTTTGAGTATTTTGTTTGATCTACTATTTTCCAATTGAGCACATTACAAATAATATTTATTTAATACGAGTATATGTAACAAGGTATACAGACCATAACTGACATCAATGACATACTACTATATAGAAAGTCAATTGTTAGCAGATGATTTCCCGCAAATTTGGGCAGTTTTGTCCCAGGATGCGACCCACACCAACCACTAAAACACCCAGAACCCATTTTACTGATGGGTGAACATAGACAACTGGGGTAAGGGGAAACACGTCCAATGTTTCCACCCCTTCGCTGGGAACCGAACCCTGACCATCACCCTACGAAACGAGATTTTGCTACCAGGCCCCGGGGCACCTACACAGTGAAGGACGATTATTACTTACCAAGGAATTACCTTGGTGATACATCCTAACGCCTCCCATAAGAAAAAAAGACTAGAAAACCAGCAACCTTACCTATTATATCCGGGTAATATACCCTGGGAGGCGTACATGGCGATATTTCCGCACCGCCTCCCGTTTTTCATCCATAAATCCTCTATGGCTTCGTTTCCTTACACATCTGGACACTTCCAGATGTATTTTCTCTTCATTTATCTCGTGACGTTTAATTGTCCACTAATATTACCAACGGACACTGTTATTTCGAGAAACATTCGCAAAGTCACCGGTTAAACTGCCTCCTGTACCACCATCTTGGCGTCTCTCTCCTCTCCTATTGTGTACACATTTATTTATTTAAATTTAGTGATATTTCTAGGTGTGTAATATATTTTCCTTGTGAGAATATTAATTCCTTGTGAGAATATTAATTCCTTTAATCAATTATTCTACTTTACTCAATTAACTTATTACACTATACATTGGTTCCCTGTCACATTAGTATTACACACGTATATTATTATATAACCATTATTATCCCTATCAGTTATTACATATAAATCACGGGAAAATTATCAAAAAATTTCCCTACGCGTATATATTCACGTCATAATACCAGAAACCAAACCTAGCCGAAATGCATTTTTAATCGACTCATCATGTCAGACATAGCGTAGCCCATTACTTGGCTGAGAACGCTCTTTAAAAGTAGCCATATTCGCTACATGTAACTCAACCCAGAGGGTGACCAGCCCTACATGTCAGTATCGCTGACATTTACAAATGAGTCGTTAACACAGTGAAGCTGGTAGTTCCACGCTTCACACTCCACCTTACACACACACACACACACACCGAGCAGACGTGGGTCACAAGGCTCCGAGATCTTTAGTGGTTTTTAAGGCGTGCAACAACTGCTAGCAGTAATCAGCGGTAGTGACAACGTCAGTGAACAATCCTACGAGTGATAACCAGAGTTATTAGTTAAAAAAAGTCGAGAGGAAGCCTGAAATCTTTAATATTTCAAAGTGTCAAACCGTTAGTGGATAGTAGGCTTCTGTTGCTACACAGATTCAAATATACAAAGATTCAAGTGAGTGTGGAAGCGGGTGTTCAAGAATTTCGAGAGATTGGATAACAAGTGAAATGTGGGGCACCATACAGTGAGAGTGAAAAAATTAATAAGCAAAATAGAAAGGAAAAATATAAATATAACAAGGGAAGGTGGCATTAGGCCTGCTGAAACAGTGACGTCACAACAGTTGTGTGACATTATACATATAAAGTGTAACACCGAATGTGAAGTGTATTCCAATATAAGTGAAGTGTACTCTATCATAAGTGACATTGAGGGACCGGGATGCATGAGCATATATGGTTATAAAGATCACAGGTGAAGAATTTTCAAAATAGTGATAGAAGGCTACGTCATCAGCATCTGGCAACTTGTCATCGCATCACTGCCAGCTTAAGTATCACTCACCTGTTGGGTTGTTTTTTGGGGGTTCTGAATCCTGCCTTGAGTCACTGTTAGATACTGGTCACTCACATCCTGCAAGCTATTACCAGAATTAGAGCAAAATAGCATGACAAGGTGAAGATAGTGCTGACTAGCGAGGAGCAGCCTAGCGAGGGGAAGCCTAGTGAGGGTGACGTCAGACACTCCTAGAAGCTCAGAACAAGCTAAATTTTACAACCTAATTACTTTCTGTGTTTTATAAGTAGAAGTGATAAGTGCTAGAATCACTGTTGGTAGTTTTAGAAATACGGGTATTAGTACTGATATTTATTAGCAGTATGAATACTTAGAAGTGGGGGCACACATACACACGAGACACCACACACACACACACACACACACACACACACACACACACACACACACACACACACACACACACACACACACATACACATACACACTTAAGCTGAGACAAGCTAAATTTTACAACCTACTACTTTCTGAATTTTAGAAGTAGAATCGATAAGTGTTACAAGTATTGGTAAGCTTAGAATTACTGGTATCTACCGGTAATTTATTAGCAGTATGAATACTTAGAAGTGGGGGCAACGCACACACACACACACACACACACACACACACACACACACACACACACACAACACAGATTGGGGAAGGCAAAGAAGACCGCAGACACAATATAGTTTAGATGGCCAAAGACCTGCAAACCTCACTCAAGAAAAAGATCTGGGGTGAGTATAACACCGAGCATATCTCCTGAGGCGCACATAAATCAGATAACTGCTGCAGCATATGGGCGCCTGCAAACCTACGGATAGCGTTCCGATACCTCAGTAAGGAGTCGTTCAAGACCCCTGTATACCATTTACGTCAGGCCCCATACTGGAGTATGCACACCAGTTTGGAATCCACACCTATCAAGCACGTCAAGAAATTAGAGAAAGTGCAAAGGTTTGCAACAAGACTAGTCCCAGAGCTACGGGGATTGTCCCATACGAAGAAAGGTTGAGGGAAATCGGCCTGACACACTGGAGGCCAGGGGGGTCAGGGGGGAGATGATAACGACATATAAAAAAAACTGCGCGGAATAGACAATGGACAAAGACAGGATGTTCCAAGATGGGACACAGACACAAGAGGTCACAATTGGAAGTTGAAGACTCAGATGAATCGAAGGGGATGTTAGGAAGTATTTCTTCAGTCATAGAGTAAGTCAAGTCGTGGAATAGTCTAGAAAGTGAAGTAGGGAGGCGGGAACCATACATAGTTTTAAGGCGAGGTATGATATAGCTCATGTAGCAGGGAGAAAAGGACCTAGTAGCAATCAGTGAAAGCGGGGCCAGGAGCTATGACTCGACCCCTGCAACCACAAATAGGTGAGTACAAATAGGTGAGTACACACACACACACACACATACACACACATACACACATACACACACATACACACACATACACACACACACACATACCACACACACACACACACACACACACATACACACATACACACATACACACACACACCCCACAGGAACAAGCACTTGTAAGCTGTAGTACCCCACGCAAACACACATACACAGGATTTACACCGTTTCCCGTGAACTGACCATCTGAACCTTTCTCCCTCCCCCCCCCCTCTTTCTACACTAAGTAGACCTATTCTCTACCTCCCTCACTCTTTACCTCTATCTCTCTCTCTACCTATCACTCTCTACCTATCTCTCTCTATTCTCCCTCTCCCATCTTTCCCCTCTAACATCTCTTACCTCTAACACCTCCCCCCCCTCTAACATCTCTCCCCCTCTAACATCTGTCCCCCTCCCTTTAATCTCTCCCCTCTCCCTGTTCCCCACCTCTCTCCCCTCCCCTCCCCCCCTAGCCTTTCTCCCCTCTCGCTCTTCCATCTCCCCCCTCTTTCCCCCCTTCTCCCCCTCTTTGCCTTCCCTTTCTCCCTCCTCCCTCCCCCCCTCTCCTCCTCTCTCTCCTCTCTCTCATCTCTCCTCTCTCTCCTCTCTCCTCCTCTCTCCTCTCTCTCCTCTCTCTCTCACTCTTGCTCTCTCTCTCTTCTTCCTCTCTTCCTCCTCTTGCTCTCTCTCTCTCTTGCTCTCTCTCTCTCTCTGCTCTCTCTTTTTTTGCTCTCTCTCTCTCTTGCTCTCTCTCTCTCTCTTGCTCTCTCTCTCTCTTGCTCTCTCTCTCTCTTGCCTCTCTCTCTTCTTGCCTCTCTCTCTCTCTCTGCTCTCTCTTCTCTTGCCTCCTCTCTCTCTTGCTCTCTCTCTACTCTTGCTCTCTCTCTGCTCTTCTCTCTCTCTCGCTCTCTCTCTCCATTCTTGCTCTCTCTCTCTCTTGCTCTCTCTCTCTCTTGCTCTCTCTCCTCTGCTCTCCTCTCTCTCTCTTTGCTCTCTCTCTCTCTTGCTTGCTCTCTCTCTTGCTCTCTCTCTCCTCTTGCTCTCTCTCTCTCTCTTGCTCTCTCTCTCTCTCTGCTCTCTCTCTCTCTCTCTTGCTCTCTCTCTCTCTCTTGCTCTCTCTCTCTTGCTCTCTCTCTCTCTTGCTCTCTCTCTCTCTTGCTCTCTCTCTCTCTCTTGCTCTCTCTCTCTTGCTCTCCTCTCTCTCTTGCCTCTCTCTCTTGCTCTCTCTCTCTTGCTTCTACTCTCTCTTGCTCTCTCTTCGTCCCCATTTTCCCTCTAACTCTCCCTCTCCTACTCTTAAAAAAAAAAAAAAAAAAAAAAAAAAAAAAATGGTGGGGACTCGCAGGAACCAAGGATCAGATGAGAATGGTTCGAGGTTAGGGAGGAGTGGTATGGAGGAGCAGTGGAAAAGGATGGAACAAGAGTGGGAGAGAAAATTAGAGAGCTTTCTGAAAAATGGAGAAAGAGCTCTCTGTGAAATTGGAAAGGAGGTTGGAGAAGGAGACAAAGAATTGGGAGGCACAAGTCGAAACTGCAGTAGCCAAGATAAGGGTCCTAGAAGTTGAGATAAATAGGCTGAAGCGAGTTACAGGGGCAGTGACCAGAGAAGACACAGCATATGAAGCTGCGAGGCTGAACAGGAAGGAAGGAATTATGAATATGCTAAGGTCACATCAATCTGCCAAGGAGGACCAAGGAGTGAAAGGGAAGATCAGCTGGTTGCAGATGGAGAGGGTGATAGGTCGAATGCTGAGGCACAACAAGGCTATCAAGAGCCACTGGAAAAATCAAGGGAGAAACTGACCACATACAGGCAGGATCCAGAGTCACAGAGGTGAGGCAATGGGAGGAAGAAAGGGCAAAAATCAGTGTTTATCCATGGGCTTCAGGAGAGAGAGGAAAGGACACACACTGAAAGGAAGCAGGAAGAAAGAAAGGAGATTGAGAAAATCATCACGGAAATAGGTGAAGAGATGGACGAGATTGTAAATTTTCAGAGAATAGGGGGTACTCGAAGGGGGAAAAACGACCAATCAAGCTGATTCTCAGGACGGAAACAGTGCGGAACAGGATCCTCCAAGAGAAACCACGATTGAAATACTCGGAAGAGTACAAGAGGGTGTTCCTAGACAGAGACAGAACAAAATCAGAACGACAGCAGCTAAGGAGAGGACAAAAAAGCGAAAGGAGCTAGGAAAAGAGACAAGGAGGGAATCAGCAGAGGTCAGTCAGAGCAGGACAGAACAGCAAGGGCAAGCCACACACAACTACTCTCAGAACCATACAACCTATCACACCATCCCAACACACACTACAATCCATACCCACAGCCTCCACCCAACACCGAGCTATAGAATCCCACAGTATGCCACCAGGTCTCCCACCCTCACAGGCCCCCCAAACCACAGTGTTGGAAGGAAACTGAAGGTATGGTACACAAACGCTGATGGAATAACAAATAAGTGGGGAGGAGTGGCATGGAAAGAGTCAAAGAAGCAATCACCGGACATCATAGCTCTCACAGAAACCAAGCTTACAGGTATGATAACAGATGCCATCTTTCCAACGGATACCAAAATCCTGAGAAAGACAGAGGGAACAGGGGGGGTGGAGGAGTGGCGTTGCTGACAAAAATCGCTGGAATTTTGATGAGCTGGAGAGAGGAGATAGCGAGAAGAAAGTGATTACATAGTGGGAACACTTCACTCTGGAGGTCCCAAGGTGGGTAATAGCAGTGATGTATAACCCACCACAGAACAGCAGGAGGCCAAGGCAAGAGTAACGACGAGAGCAATAGAGCGATGGTTGACACACTGGCTAGAGTGGCCAGAAGAGCTCATGCATGCAGGGCAAAGCTCCTGATCATGGGTGACTTTAACCACAAGGAGATCGATTGGGGGAACTTTGGGCCCACATGGGGGCCAAGATACATGGGGGGCAAAGATGATGGGGGTGGTACTGGAAAAATTCATGTCCCAACAGTAAGGGGGCACTAAAAGAGAGAGAGGAGAGGATGAACCGCAAGGGTGGCTTAGTATTTACCCAGTAGTGCAGATATCGAGACATCACATATAAAGACCCCTTGGGCCAGTACCATGTGGGTTTTAACTTCGAATACACAGTAAAGCTACAAGTGGGGGGAGAAACAGGAAAAGGGCCCGGACGAATGAAGCCCAAAAAAAAGAAAGGGGAATACACAGGAATGAGGGAAATACCTGAACGGGGTTCAGTACAGAAACTGGCGGGAAGCCAGTTAATAGATATGGAAAATGTACAACAAAATGCAAGGGGGCTGAGGAGGGTTTGTAAACCCAAGGGTAACGGATAATGAAAAAGCCGGATGAGCCCTGGTTTCCCCAAAAGGGGCAGGGAGGCAAAAACCAAATGTGCAGGGAATGGAAGAAATAAGAAGGCAAAGGGCCCAAGGGGAATAAGGGGAACATCTAGAGCCAAAAACGAAATTTCCAAATAAAAGGGAGGCCCAAAGACAATATGAAAATGCATAGCAGCGAAAAACCAAAACTGACCCGAAACTGTTTTTACAGCCCCATCAGGAGGAAAAAAACAGTCAAGGACCCGTAATCAGGCTAAAAAAGGGAAAGGGGGAGAGACAACAGAAAGACCGGAAGTATTAAAAAAAAACTCAACAAGAATTCAAAGAATGTTTACGGGAACAGAAGGGACTCCAAAAGACGGAGGGTGGGGGACACCACCAAGTGTGGACACAGTCACACAACCGAGAAAAAGTAAGAGGCTTCTGAGTAGCTTAAAACCCCAAAGGCAATGGGGCCCAATAACATTCCCAAGGGTTTGAGAGAGGGAGCAGGGCGCTATGTGACCCTAACAACAATATTCAATACATCTATCGAAACAGGGAGTTTTCCCTGAGGCATGGAAGACAGCAAATGTAGTCCCAATCTTTAAAAAGGAGACAGACATGAAGCATTAAACTACAGACCAGTGTCACTGATATGTATAGTATGCAAAATCATGGAGAAGATTATCAGGAGAAGAGTGGTGGAACACCTAGAAAAGGAATGATCTCATCAACAGCACCCAGCATGGTTTCAGGGACGGGAAATCCTGTGTCACAAAAACCAAATGGAGTTCTATGACATGGTGACAGCAGTAAGACAAGAGAGAGAGGGGTGGGTGGATTGCATTTTTTTGGGACTGCAAGAAGGCTTTTTGACACAGTTCCACACAAGAGATTGGTGCAAAAAAACGGGAAAGGACCAAGCAGGGATAACGGGGAAGGCCTCCCAATGGATCAGGGAATACTTGTCAGGAAGACAGCAGCGAGTCATGGTACGTGGCGAGGTGTCAGAGGGGGCACCTGTGACCAGCGGGGTCCGCGGGGGTCATTTCCTAGGACCAGTGCTGTTTTTGGTATTTGTGAACGACATGACGGAAGGAAAAGACTCTGAGGTGTCCCTGTTTGCAGATGACGTGAAGTTGATGAGAAGAATACACTCGATCGAAGACCAGGCAGAACTTACAAAGGGATCTGGGGCAGGCTGCAGACCTGGTCCAGCAATTGGCTCCTGGAGTTTCAATCCCACCAATGGGAAAAGTCATGAAGATTGGGGAAGGGCAAAGAAGGCCGAAGACGGAGTACAGTCCTAGGGGGTCAGAGACTACAAACCTCACTCAAGGAAAAAAATCTTGGGGGATATAACAACCCGGCACATCTCCTGAAGCGCACATCAACCAAATAATGCTGCAGATATGGCCCTAGCAAAAACACAGAACAGCATTTCGACATCTTAATGGAATCGTTCAGACCCCTGTACAACCGTATACGTTAGGCCCATATTGGAGTAGGGGGCCCCAGTTTGGAACCCACACCTACCCAAGCACGTAAAAAAACTAGAGAAAGTGCAAAGGTTTGCAACAAGACTAGTCCCAGAGCTAAGAGGTATGTCCTACGAGGAGAGGTTAAGGAAATCAACCTGACGACACTGGAGGACAGGAGAGATAGGGGGGACATGATAACGACATACAAAATACTGAGAGGAATTGACAAGGTGGACAAAGACAGGATGTTCCAGAGATTGGACACAGTAACAAGGGGACACAGTTGGAAGCTGAAGACACAGATGAATCACAGGGATGTTAGGAAGTATTTCTTCAGCCACAGAGTAGTCAGTAAGTGGAATAGTTTGGGAAGCGATGTAGTGGAGGCAGGATCCATACATAGCTTTAAGCAGAGGTATGATAAAGCTCACGGCTCAGGGAGAGTGACCTAGTAGCGATCAGTGAAGAGGCGGGGCCAGGAGCTCGGACTCGACCCCCGCAACCTCAACTAGGTGAGTACATAAAGAATTCACTACAAATTAATAAGGATTATGGTGAACGGAAACGTGTGTGGCGACAAAGAACGTTATCTATGGAGACAAAATATAATTTTACAAGAGTATAGTGATACCAACACACTTATATAAGTGTGAAGCATGGGTTTTAACTGTGGAAGCCTTCAAGAGAGAGCTGGACAGATACGTAAAGTCAGTGCCGGATCAGCCGGGCTGTGGCTCGTATGTTGGACTGCGTGCGGCCAGCAGTAACAGCCTGGTTGATCAGGCCCTAATCCACCGGGAGGCTTGGCCATGGACCGGGCCGCGGGGGCATTGATCCCCGGAGCGGAGTTACTAAAAGTATTATTCAGAAGGCTGACGAAAGGATATTGAGGTTGTTTGGACATTTAGAGAGAAGGGAAACAAAACGGGATGACATGGAGGGGGTATAAATCTGTAGCGGAGGGAAGGCGGGGTAGGATCGTCCTAGGAAAGGTTGGAGGGAGAGGGTAAAGGAGGTTTTGGATGCGAAGGGCTTTGACACCCAGCAGGCGTGTGTGAGCAAGGATCACAGAGCATTGGGAACAAGACACAAATAAGAATCACGGAACTGGGGGAAAAAGACAACCTAGGGGTCACGAACAGTGGGAATAGACACAAACAGGATCACAGAACAGTAGGGAAAAGACACAAACTAGGTCACAGAACAGTGAGAAATAAAACCCCAACAGATTACAGAGCAGTGGGAAGAGACCAAACAGGTCACAAGTGTGGGGGTGGGGTAGACGCAAACTAGGGTCACGGCAGTGGGAGGAAGACAC
>NW_026469008.1:0-12589 GCF_026875155.1 Cherax quadricarinatus | reverse complement strand
TAATTTATTCTATGAAAGCATGTTCTTTTAAAATTTTAGAAAGTGCATTTGTTAATCTTTGGTTTATACTCGTTAATTTATAGACTTTTTTAAAATCTATCCGCAGATCCGCTCCCGGGCCGCCGTACACGTTCCCTGAGTTCGATCTCTTAAATTTCATCATTGTTTTTTTAAGGGCTCGAACAAGAGGTTATTTTTTGGGTTTTCATCCGCGTGGTCGGCTCCTGACGAAGAAGGTTAAACTACGAAAGAAAAAGGGATAGGTCTCCCCCCTTTGCCTCAGGGTTTCCCCTTTTTCTATTCCCCCCCCTCCCAACAATTGCACCAGTCCTTCTCGCCCCATCCCCAAAACCCCGTTCAACAACCTCCACCCTCCTTTCCCCCTCCTCCCCCCCTGGTTTTTTTTGTCGAGTTTGAAAAAGCCCCATGAAGAAAGGGGAATGCATATGCATGCGCTAAGAATTTAGAAACAGAAAGGTTTGTTTGTATACTACTGTCAAGTACATACCTCCTCAGTCAATAAAAGGACACAGAGGGTAATATATATATCCATAGAAGCAAAAGGGGGGAAAGTATGGGGTATAGGGGTGCCAACGATTTATAGGGGTGTGAAACATGGGTTGTGATTATGACTTGGGGGGCATTAAATTTTCATGGGGGGAAGGGGGGGGTGGGGGTTGTTTTAGGAAAGGTTTGAAGGAAGGGGGTAAGGAGATTTTGTTACAAGGGTTTTTAAACATCCAGCAAGTATGTGTAAAAATGTTAGAAATGAGTGAGTGGGGGCAAGTGGCTTTTATGACTTGACGTGCGTTGGAGGTTAGCAAAGTAACATTTATGAAGAGATTCGGGGAAACTTAACCTGGAGATGGGAAATGCAGTATCTGCACTCTGAAAGATTGGGGAATTAGCATTTTTTAACTGGGGTATCGGCCCCCCCTTTGGTAAGACAGTGATGGAGTGACGATGATCCCCACTCTCCCTCGGGGGGGAAAACGAAGGGTGTTTTAATAATAATAAAATAATAATATAAAAATAAAAATAGTAATGTTTTTTTAATATATATATATATATATATATATAATATAATAATATATATATATAAGTAGTCAAAAAAAGGTGGGGGGCCCCTTTCCCGGGAAAAAGGCATGCGGTGGGGGCTTTCCGGTTTTGGCCTTCCACTGGGCGGTTTTATGGGGTCTGGCCAGTGGTGGGGGGTCACCTTTTCACACCTAGGTGTTATTCCCGGTTTTGACCTGACCTCGCCCTCGAGACTACCTCCCCCTTGACCCCCCCAAAAATACCCCCCCCACGCCCCCCCCTTCGCCCCCCCGTCGCCCCGCGCGCCCCGCGCCCCCCCGGGCCGCCCGCGCGCCCCCCCCACGCGCCCCGCCGCCCGCCCGCGCGCCCCCACGCCCCCGCCCGCGCCCTTCGCAACCCCCCCGCCCGCCCCTTCTGCTGCGCCTTCTGCGCGTCCCCGGATCGCCCCCCCCCTCGAATTTTTTTCCGATTTTTTTCGATTTTTTTTGAATTTCATTTTCTTGTCTTCCATCCCTCGGATAAAGTTTTTTAAGGTCCCCCTCTCCTTTCACCCCCATCCCAAATTTTCGAAATAAAAGTCTCCATTCCTCAGATCAAATTTTTAAAGGTTTCCCCCCTCCACTTTCCCCCCCAACCCCCCAAAAATTTTTTCTCGAAAATAAAAATTTTGGATTCCCCCTAGGGGGGTTTTGAATTTCTTATGTCCCCTTTGGATCAAATTTTGGATTACCCCCCCCACTTTCACCCCCCCCCCACCTAAAATTTTTTCTCGATAATACCAAGACTCCATTCCTCGGTAAAATTTTTTTGGATCCCCCCTAGGGGTTTTCAAAATTTCTCCATCTCCTTGGATAAATTTTTTTTTTTGGTTTTTTGTCCCTCCTTTCCCCCCCCCCCCCCAACCCCCAAAAAATTTTCAATATTACAATTTTTTGCCCCCCCCCTATGGGGGTTTTTCGAAATTTCCATCCCCTTTGGATAAATTTTTTTGGATTCCCCCCTTGGGGGTTTTCGAAATTCTTAGATCCCCTCGGTCCCCCATCCACTTTCACCCCCCCCCACCAAACCCCCCAAAATTTTTTCCAAAAAAAATTTTTGGATTCCCCCCCTATGGGGGTTTCGAAATTCTTTTTCTTCCCCCGGAAAAAGTTTTTCTCGAAACAAATTCTCCATCTCTTGGATCAAGTTTTTTTGGATTCCCCCCTAGGGGGTTTTCGAAATTCCTGGATCAATTTTTGGGGAACCCCCCCTCGGGGGGTAAAAGCATTAAAAATGACTCCTCCTATGGGGGCTGCTTAAACAGGTCTAAACAATTTTGTGACGTCGTATTCCTTCTTAATGTGTTTACTCGACGGTCAGTAGCCGCGATGACCCCCCCCCACACCCCAGGCTGAATCAGAGACCTTTTAGTTCTTAAATTAATAAGGGGGAAAATTAGTACCTAAAAATTTAGGAAAACATTTCACTTTTAAACCCCAGGTTAACCAAAATAATTCACATTTTTGTTTCGTTTTCCCCACAAAAATCCAACAATTTCTTTAAAACACAAGTCAGCATTTTTTTCGTTTTAACTTTTTCATCTCAGGCACCCCCACGAAGTAACCTCTCCCCAGCCTCCCGAACCCTCACACTAACCCAACCCCTCAAAATTTTTTCATCATAACCCCAATTTTTTCTCTTTTTAAAACCCTTTTAGTTCATTAAAGTTATAAGGGGATACAGTAAATCAGAAAGTCACCACAAATTTAAAACCCACTTTTCGAAAATTCACTAGTCACAATTTTACATATTACAATTAAATACCACTTTTATTTTGAACACCAAAAAACCCACTCTTTTTTAAATCATTTGAATACTCACAAAAATACCTTTATACATTTCCAAACAACACTGAAATACTCCAAAACTCATTCGAACCCCCCCAAAAACACCCTGAATACCCCCAAACCCTTCATAAGTACTTTTGCACATCATTTGAACCTTCATAAGTACTCTCTATATTTGTAACCTTCAAAAAAACCCCTTTGAATACCACATAAACACCCTTAAACCCCCTTCAAAACACCTTTGAATAACCTCAAAACACCTTTGAACACCTTTGAACATTTCCAAAAACACTATTTGAGTACTCCCAATTACACCATGATTACTACTAAAAACCGCGAATTCAATCAAAAACCCCTTCAACACCTTCAAACCCCCTTGAACACCTTCAAAACACTCTTAACCTTCAAAAACCCCTTTTAAACTTTTCCCAAAAACAAATTTGATACTCCCAAGACACACGAATACACTAAAACACCGCTGAAATTCAACAAAAACCCTTCAACACCTTCAAACACCCCTTGAAAACCTTCAAAACACTCTTGAACACCTTCAAAAACACCTTTGAACATTTCCAAAACACAATTTGAGTACTCCCAATGACACCACTGAATACTACTAAAACACCGCTGAATTCAATCAAAACCCCCTTAAACACCTTCAAACCCCCTTTGAACCCTTCAAAAACCTCATAACCATTTGAACACCTAAAAAACACCTTTAAATAACCTCAAAAACCTTTGAACCCTTCAAAACACCCTTGAACACCCTTGTCCCTTAAAAAAAAAACAACATTTGAACACACTAAAAACACCTTTGAACACTTCCAAAAAACACAATTTGGTACTCCCAATTACCCATGAATATACTAAACCCGCTGAATTCAATCAAAACCCCTTAACACCCAAAAATTTTTGAACACCTTTGAACATTTCCAAAACACTTTTTTTGTACCCCCTTACACCCCTGATTACTACAAAACACCGCTAAATTTAAATCAAAAAACCCTTAAAACCCCTTCAAACACCCTTGAACACACTAAAACCCTTAAACACCTCAAAACCCTTTAACCCCCTTCAAAACACCTTTGAACACATTCAAAACACTCTCAAATCTTTGAACCCCCACTCAAAACACCTTTGAATAACCTCAAAACCCCTTTTGAACACCTTCAAAACCCCCTTGAACCCCCTTGATCATTTCAAAAAACAACTTTTGAAAACACTCAAAAACCTTTGAACCCTTTTGAACATTTCCAAACCACGAAACATTCCCAAAAAAACCCTTTGAGTATCCCAAATACACCACTGTACAAAAACACCATAAAATAACTCAAAACACCCCAAAATCACCATAAAATAAAAAACCCCACATCCCCAAACCCACAACCACAACACCCACAATTTTTTCTGTTTTATCTAATTTCATCAGAAGTCACAACACCCACCCCTCCCTTTTTTTCTCGTTTTAACCCTTTTTATTTCATTAAATTTAAAAGGGGGACACATAATCACAAAAAGTCACAAAAAAACCCCATTATAACGTCTTTTCGGTATTCTATTTCGACAACAACACCCCATCCCAAAACACCCACATCCACATCCCACACACACCCCCAAAACCAGACCAACACACACACACACACACACATCCCTAACCTAGTAACTATTTTATCCTAACCTAACCTAACCTACCTAACTTATCCTACCTGCCTAACCTAGCCAAACCCTAACCAAACCAAACCTTCCCTAATTTATCCAAAACCAACCCTAACCTAGCCAAACCCCAAACCAAAATTAACCAAACCCTAACCAACCCAAACCTAACCGAACCTACCCTAACCTAACCTTACCAAACATAACCTAACCTAGCCTAACCTCCCAAACCCTAACTTAACCAAACCCCAAACCCAAAACCTAACCTAACCAGCCAAACCCAAACTTAACCTAACCAAACCAACCTACCCTAACCAAACCAACCCTAACCTATCTTAACCTTCCCTAACCTAACCTAGCCGAACCCCTACCCAAACCAAACCCTAAAATATATTGGACACTTCCAAAATACATTGAGTACTCAAATTATTTTGAACGACCCATTTTTTTTGGGGATTTTTTTCCCAAATTGTTTTGAAAATTTTATGTAAAATCAAACATTATTTTTTGTTGGTAAAAACCTCAATGGTAGAATTTTACTCGATTTCCAAATAAAAAACCCCTTTTCCTCGCTCTAAAAGGGACTATTGTGGGTCCCCCCTTCCCCCCCCCCCAACACCACTGGGTAATCGGTTCACCCCAAAAGGTGAACATAACACCTGCGTCAACTCGGGACGAAGACGCCAAAAAAAGGGGGTAACATCCAGGTAGAAAATCTTCTTTTTTCCGACCAACTGTCTATCCTAACCTAACCAACCAAATTTTCCTAACCAAACCTAACCTCCCCAAAACCCAAAACCTACCTAATCCTCAATCACCTCTACCTAACTAATTTAACCTCCCCTAACCCAACAAACTCCATCAAAACCTCTATCCTAACCTAACTATCCTAACCTAACCTAACCCCATCAACACCTCAAAATACTTCCAAATTTAAACCTTACCTAACCTCCCAAAACCAAACCTAACCTAACCTAACCTATCCAAACCTGCCCTAACCTAACCAAAACCTAACCTACCCTAATAACCAACCTAACCTAACTTATCCAAAGCAACCTAACCTAATTTATCCTAACCTAACCTATCCAAACCCTAACTAACCTAAAAAAACGAACCAACCTAACTTTCCTAATTTCAAACCAAACCCTAATTTATCCAAACCCTAACCAATTTTTCTAACCAAACCTAACCTAACCTAACCAAAATAACCTAATAACATACCTAACCTACCCCTTTTTACTTTGAACACCTTCAAAACACTCCATACATCATTTGAGCCCCCTTTTCTAAATATCTCTCATCCCCCTTTATCATCTCAACTACAGAACAACCCCAAGATTATTCAAACACTCTCATAAAGCATTTGAGTCTCACAAAACATTTTAAAACATTTCCAAACAACCTGAAGCATTTCCAAAATTCTTTTTTGATTACCCCAAATAAGATTTAAGCTCTAAATTTTTCTAAACCCCTTTCCCTTCATTAAATTACTTTTCCCCCCCAAACTCCCCCCTTTTCCCGACTTTAAACATTTGCACAAAAAAAAACTAACTCATACATTATGACATGAACATTACCTGCTAACACACTGAAACTTTTAACCCAAATCTGAACCCATGATCTTCTTCAAAAAAGCTTGCACATCATTTGAACACCTTCAAAAAAAAACCCTTTAAAAACCCCGAATACTCCCCAAAAAAAACTACTGATTAATACCAAAACACCCTGAAAATACCAATCACCGTCAAAATCACCAGAAACAAGTTTAACATCACCATCTAACATCCTTTTTATAGAAATCCCCCCAAATCACTTAACCAAGAACTCCCCCCCCATTTGGCGCATGAAAAAAAAAAGCATGAACCAAACCTAAAACGCAAACCTTGTACTGATCACCATCAAAAGAAAACATACTTGTACAACACAAATATAAGACACACCAACAAAAAACACCCCTGTTCATTACCTCAAAATCACTAAAATCACAAAAACAATCATTTTTTTAAACATTTCCACAACACACAACACCCACACAAAAAAAAAAAAAAAAAACATATTTGACAAAATCTAAGCGCACTCACCTCACTACCACCAAAACACGATGTCCACCCCACGGACCGACGGCTCCCTCCCGGACGTCCCATCCCATTGTGTTACTTGGTGGTTGGGAACATCACACCAACCCCCCCTTGTTTTAACCTGTTGACCCTACATTTAAGAAATATATCCAAGACGATTACCAGATTTTATGATCCCCAAAACCAAGAACAGAAAACCACATTTTTATAATTATTTACCAAAAATCACGACCCAATTTCCCTATCATGTTTTCCGTCATCTATCAACATAAACACCAAAATCACCAAAAAAAATTTAAAACATGCTTCAAAACTACTATGTCATGAAAACACTTATTTTTTAAACATTCGCATAAAATAAGACAACACAAAAATACCACAACACTTCCCCCAAAAATCTATAAAATAAAATGAGCACTATAACATTCACTTCACAAAAAAAAAAATAAAACACAGACACCCCCTAGATTATACATTTCAAAATTTCAAATTTTAAAACATGAGACTACCACCAAACTAAGACATTCACCTCCAACAAGACATACACATCACCCTTAAAATTCCTTCCTTATTCATTCGTATATCTCCTAGAGCTTTTAACCCCCAGGATCCCCCCACGACGTAGGAGCCGAGTGTGTAGGTGGGGTTGGAGTGGGGATGGTTCTTGGCTCCTACGCGTGGTGGGTCCGTCGGGTTAAAAAGTCCTAGGAGTATACGGAATGAATAAGGAAGGAAGTTTTTTAAAGGGGGATGTGATTTCTTAGTTGGGGGGTGAATGCTTAGATTTGGTGGTTTTGTCTATTCTAAATTTGCAATTGAAAAGTATAACTAGGGTGCTGTGATTATTTTTTTTTTTTGAAGTGATATGTTTTGTGCTCATGTTAGTTATGATTTGGTGGAATGTTGTGGGATTTTTTTGGGTTTTTTTTTTTTATGCGAATGTTTAAAAAAAAAGTGTTTTCAGTGATCAAATAGTTTGAATGCTGATCTTTGTTTTTGGGGGGGGGGATCTTTGGGGATTTGGTTGATAGATGACGGTAAACTGATATGGGAATTTGGGGATCGTGTTTTTGGTAAAATTTTAAAAAAGTGTGTTTTTTTGATCTTTGGTGTTGGGGGTCATAAAATCTGGTAACGTCTTGGATATAGTGTTCTTTGATAATGTAGGGTACAACGGTTGAAAAAAAGGGGGGGTTTGGTGTGATGTTACCAAACCCCCAATAAAACCCAAAGGGAGTGTGACGTCACTGGAGGTGAGCTGTCGGTCTGTTAGGCGAGACATGTGTGTTGGGGGTAGTGAGGTGAGTGCCTTTGATATTGTCAAATAGATTTTTTTTTTTTTGTGTGGTTTTTGTGTGAAAGTTTATAAAATGATTGTTTTCTGTGATATTTGTGATTTTTAGGAAGTAAATGGGTGATTGTAGTTGGTGATTGTTTTATTATGTGTGGTACAAATATTTTTCAGTTTATGGTGTCAGTACTAAGTGTTTTTCGTATTAGGTTTGTGTTCATGCTTTTTTTTTTTTTTTATGCCCAAAGGGGAGGGAGTTCTTGGTTATAGTGATTTAGGGGATTTCTTTAAAAAAAAGGGTGTTTAAGGTGATGTTAAACTTTGTTTTGGTGATTTTGACGGTGATTGGTATTATTCAGTGGTGATTTGTTTTTTTGTAATCAGTAGTGTTTTTTTGGGGGTATTTGGAGGTGTTTGATGGTTTTTTTTTTGAAGGGGGTTCAAATGTGTGCAAGCATTTTTTGAAGAAGATCATGGTTTTCAGAGTTTTGGGTTTAAAATTTAGTCAGTGTGTTAACTTTGGAATGTCTCTGTCATAAGTGTATGAGTTAGTTTTTTTTTTGTGCTAATGTTGTAAAAATCTGGAGAATGAGGGGGGGTTTGGGGGGATAGAGTAATTTAATGAAATGTGTTAAATTAGATAAAATTTGAGCTTCAAAACTTATTTGGGGAATCAAAATGTATTTTGGAAGTGCTTCAGTGTTGTTTTTAAAGTTTAAAAGTGTTTATTTAGTACTCAAATGCTTTATGGGTGTTTGAAGTAATCTTGGGGGTTTTTTGTGTGAATGGGTAAAGGTTGTGGATGGAGATATTTTAGAAAAGGGGTCTAAAAGTGTATGAGAGTGTTTTTAAGGTGTTCAAAGAAAGTGAGTAGGTTAGGAAGTGTTTGGTTAGGTTTTTTAGGTTAGGTTAGGTTAGGTTAGGTTAGGTTAGGTTTGGTTAGGATAATTAGGTTTGGTTGGTAAGTTTGGTTAGGTTAGATTTTTGATTAGGATAAGTTAGGTTAGGGTTTGTTTTTTAGGTTTGGTTAGGTTAGGATAGGTTAGGTTGGTAAGTTAGGTTAGGTTAGCTTAGGATAAGTTAGGTTAGGTTAGGTTAGGTTAGGTTTGGTAGGTTTGGTAGGGTTTGGTTTGGTTAGGTTCGGTAGGTTAGGTAAGGTTAAAATTTGGGATATTCGAGGGGTTTGAGGGTTAGGTTAGGTTAGGGTAGGTTAGGTTTGGTTTTGGATAGAGGTGTTTTATGGAGTTAGGTTGGGTTAGGGTTTGGTTAAGTTGGTTAGGTAGAGGTGATTGATGGAGTTTTGGTTTGGGTTTGGTTAGGTGAGGTTAGGTTGGTTAGGAATTAGGTTTGGTTTTGGGTTGGTTAGGTAGACAGTTGGGCGGAAAGGATGATTTTCTACCTTGGATGTTACCCGCATTTCATGGCGTCGTCTGTCCCGAGTTGACGCAGGGTTATTTCTACCTTGGGTGTGAACGCATTACCCCGTGGTGTTGGGGGGGGGAAGGGGGACCCACAAAGAGTTCTCAAGCGAGGAAAGTGTTTCTATTCGGAAATCGAGTAAATATTTCTACCATTGAGTGTGTTTACCCAAAAAGAAAATAATGTTCGATTTTACGATAAAATTTTCAAAATAATTTGGAAATATCCAAAAAAAAATGGGGGTCGTTCAAAATAAATTTTGGGGTACTCTAATGTATTTTGGAAGGTTCCAATTATTTTTGGTTAGGTTAGGATGGTTCGGCAGGTTTGTTAGGTAAGGTTAAGAAAAAGGTTAGGTTTTGGTTAGGTTTGGTTAGGTTGGGTTGGTTAGGTTAGGTTGGTTAGGTTAGGTTAAGTTTGGTTAGGCTAGGTTAGGTTAGGTTAGGTTGGTTAGTTAATTAGGTTAGGTTTGGTTTTGGCTGGTTAGGTTATTTAGGTAAGGTTAGGTTAGGGTAGGTTCGGTTTGGTTAGGGGTTTGGGTTTGTTAGGTTTGGTTAGGTTAGGCTAGGTTGGTTAGGTTAGGATAAGTTAGGTAAGGTTAGGTTAGGTTTGGTTAGGCTAGGTTTGGGTAAATTGGTTAGGTTAGGTTAGGTTAGGTTAGGTTGGTTAGGATAAGATAGGGTTGGTTAGGCTAGGTTAGGGGGTGTGTGGGTGTGTGTGGTGTGTGTGTCGTGTGTGTGTGTGTGTGGGTGTGGGATGTGGGTGTTTTGGGATGGGGTGTTGTTGTCGAACTAGAGATACCCAAAAAAACGTTATAAGTGGGTTGTTTTTGTGACTTTTTCTGATGTAGGTGTCCCCTTTTAATTTAATGAACTAAAAGGGCTAAAAAAGAGAAAAAAATGGGAGGGGTGGGTGTTGTGACTTTTTTTATGAAATTTGATAAAAAAGAGAAAAAATTGTGGGGTTGTGGGTTGTGGGTGTTGGGATGTGGGGGTTTTCTTAGTTATGGTGATTTTGGGGGGTTTTGAGTTATTCCCGGGTGTTTTAGTATTCAGTGGGGTATTTGGGAGTACTCAAATGGGGTTTTTGGAAGTGTTTCGTGTTGTTTTTGGAAATGTTCAAAGGTGTTCAAAGGTGTTTTGAGTGTTTCAAATGTTGTTTTTTTGAAGGTGATAAGGGTTTTTTGAAAGGGGTTCAAAAGGGGTTTTGAGGTTTTTCAAAGGTGTTTTTAGTGGTTCAAATGATTATGAGAGTGTTTTTTAATGTGTTTTAAAGGTGTTTTGAAGTGTTCGGTGGTTTTTTTAAGGTTTTTTGAAGGGTGTTTTTATGTTTCAAGGGTGTTTTAAGGTGTGGGGGTCATCGCCGGGTGACGTCCCCTGACCCTGAGTAACACATTAAGAGAGGAATAGACGTCACACTTGTTTAACCTGTAGTAAGCATGCCCCCCCCCAGGAGGAGCTATTTTGAAAGTTATACCAGAGGGGGGATTCCAAAACTTTATCGAGGAATTTCGAAAACCCATAGGGGGGAATCCAAAAAAAAACTTGATCCAAAGGGATGGAGAATTTGATTTTGAGAAAAATTGATCCGAGAGATCATAAGAATTTCGAAACCCCCATAGGGGGGGGTCCAAAACTTTTTTATCGAGAAATTTTGGGGGGGTGGGGGGGGGGGGAAAATGGGGTGGGGGGGTCCGAGGGGATCATAAAAATTTCGAAAACCCCATAGGGGGGAAAACCAAAAAAAAATTGATCCAAGGAGATGGAGAATTTTCGAAAACCCCCTAGGGGGGGAAAGCAAAAACTTGTAATATTTAGAAATTTTTGGGGGGTTTGGGGGGGGGGTGGAAAGGGGGGGACAAACCAAAAAAAAAAAAAATTGATCCAAGGAGATGGGAGAATTTTGAAAACCCATAGGGGGGATCCAAAAAATTTATCCCAGGGAGTGGGGTCTTGGTATTATCGAGAAAAAAATTTTAGGTGGGGGGGGGGGTGAAAGTGGGGGGGGGTAATCCAAAAAAAATTTTATCCAAGGTGATCATAAGAAAATTTAAAACCCCCATAGGGGGGGAATCCAAAACTTGTATTACGAGAAATTTTTGGGGTTGGGGGGTGAAAGTGGGGGGGGGAACCCTTTAAAAATTTATCTGAGGAGAGGAGTTTTTGTTTCGAGAAATTTTGGGTGGGGGTAAAAAGTGAGAGGGGAACCTTAAAAACTTGACCCCGAGGAGATGGAGAGCCAAAAAATGAAATTCAAAAAAAATTCGAAAAAAGGGGAAAAAAATTTCGAGGCGCGGGGGGCGATCCGGAGAGCGCGAAGGCGAGCAGAAGGCGCGGGGGGGGGGTCGCAAAGGGGGGGGGCGTGGGTGGGGGGTTTTGGGTTGGGGGGCAAGGGTGAGGTATCTCGGGGGCGAGGTATGGTCAAACCGGAAGTAACACCAGGTGTGAAAGGTACCCCCACCACTGGTCCCCAGACCCCATACACCGCCCAGTGGAAGGCCAAAACCGGAAAGGGGCCCCCCAGCGCATGCCCTTTTTCCGGAAGGAGCCCCCCCCCGTTTTTTTGACTACTTATATATATAAAACATGGGGGGTGAAAGAGCGTAAACACTGCGGGACTACTGGCCCATTTAAATAGTGTAACAGAGTGTTTTATGTAGTAATAATATTTGAAATAGTAGTAGAAGTGGAAGCAACTTTTGGGGGTTTGTGATGGGGGATTTTTGTTTTGAAACTCTTGTTGCGAAGAAAAACCCTTTTTTCTGCTAATCGTCTCTCAAAGGCGATTTAAAAGGGAATTCAAGTCATTACATTTCAGAAATTTAATTCTTTTAAACCTAGGTGGGGGTCAGTGCCCTTTCACCTCACATGTTTCTATTTACATCCTCTGCCCTCTTGCATTTTTTGTATTTGCTCAACAAAGCTCCTTAGAGTGAAACGTTGCCCCAATAAAAGTCAATTATTGCAATGTGTCATTTCTTCGGCTGGCTCAAGCCTGCGTTTGGTGGTCTTCGATGTCAGGTGTTAGGGTGTCATAAAAAGTCATGTTTTATCGATTGGTTTTCGGAAAACCCGGTTCAGGTGTTATCCAGTCATCATTATTTTTGGGAAACAATGAGTTTTTTCCTTGGGAAGCCCTCCTTATGAAAGTAGCACCTACTGTTTGTTGTGAGGTCATCCCTTTTGTTCTGTTCGATGGTTCACGGGGCAAAAAGTTGTAGTGTTAATTTGGGTTTGGGGGGGGGTTTTTTTTTGTCAGGTAAGTAGAGGGCATTTACACCATAC
>NW_026469007.1:0-11979 GCF_026875155.1 Cherax quadricarinatus | reverse complement strand
ACAAAAGAACATTTTGGGATTTACAACAGAGACGCTACCTCAGTCACAAAAAAGGGGGGACTGTAGGGAAAGAAGGAGCAAAACTGCATGTAGTAGCTCAGTCAGTGAAGACTGTAGTAAATGAAAGAGCTAAGCTATATGTGGAGTCCCTAACAGACCACAGCAGAGCCCAGGGAAAGCCGAGAAGGGAAAAATGACAGGCCACTGAGCCCAAGTACATTAGCTAGTGAAACTGAAGAAAGGAAAGCTGCAATGGAGGAAATGAAATTGAATGAGGGGATACACAGGGATATGCAGTGGGAGCATGAAAGGGTGAGGTCAGTCTTTGTGTATGGGCTCCAGGAAGTTGAAGGGGAAACATATGAAGCAAGAAAACAAGGGAAAAAAAAGAAATTGAAAGCATCATGAAAGCAATAGGAGAAGACGACATGACCCAGCTGGAAAATTTTCGGAGAATAGGGGGGTTTGTAAAAAAAAGAACCCGGGCAGTGAAAGTGACCTTCAAGGCAGAATCGACTCGGAACAGGATCCTGCAGGAGAAAGCACGATTAAGGGACATGCCAGCATACAGGAAGGTGTATCTCGACCACGACAGAACACAAGCAGAAAGGAAGAAACAGAGAGAGATGGTACAAAGGCGAAAGGAGGAAAGAGAGGGGATGGAGAAGACAGACAGGAGATCACAGGAAGATTAAATACAGCCTCCCTCACAACTTCCTATAGAAGCCTCTCAACCAGGTCAACCCCAGTGCAACCAAACACTCTAAACCAAAACACCCATGCCATATCCAATGCCCCCACCCACTGCATTACAAACTCCACCCCCACAGCAAGCACCCATAGTTCCTTATCAGGACTCCCACTTCCCCAACCCCAATACACCTCCCAGACCAAAATCTTAGAAAAGAAGTTGAAGGTGTGGTATACAAATGCAGATGGAATGACAAATAAGTATGAGGAGTGGCACGATAGAATCAAGGAGACATCCCCAGACATAATAGCACTCACAGAAACAAAACTCGCCAGAATAATAACAGATTCAATCTTTCCATCCGGATATCAAATCCTCAGGAAAAGACAGAGGGAGGGAGGGGGGAGGAGGAGTTGCACTGCTCATTAAAAACCAGTGGGGGTTTGAGAAAATGGAAGGAATGGATGGCACGGGCGAAAGGGACTACTTAGTAGGAACAATCCAGTCTGAGGGACATAAGGTGATAATTGCAGTAATGTACAACCCACCACAGAACTGCAGGAGGCCAAGAGAAGAATACGATGAGAGCAACAGAGCAATGGTCGACACACTAGCTTAGGTGGCCAGGAGAGCACACATGGGGGAGCAACGTTACTAGTTATGGGTGATTTCAATAACAAGGAGATTGACTGGGAAAACCTGGAGCCCCATGGGGGTCCCGAAACATGGAGAGCCAAGATGATAGATGTGGTACTGCAAAACCTCATGCATCAACATGTTAGAGACACTACCAGAGAGAGAGGAGAGGATGAACCAGCAAGACTGGACCTTGTATTCACCTTGAGTAGTTCTGACATCAAGGATATCACATATGAAAGGCCCCTGGGAGCTAGTGATCATGTGGTTCTGTGCCTCGACTACATAGTTGAGCTCCAAGTGGAGAGAGCAGCAGGAATAGGGTGGGAAAACCAAACTACAAAAGGGGCAACTATTCAGGCTTGAGGAACATCTTTCAAGACATTCAGTGGGAGAGGGAACTGACAGGAAAACCAGTACAAGAAATGATGGACTATGTGGCAACAAAATGCAAGGAGGCAGAGGAGAGGTTTGTTCCCAAGGGAAACAGAAATAATGGGAAGAACAGAATGAGTCCTTGGTTCACCCAAAGGTGTAGGGAGGCAAAAACTAGGTGTACTAGAGAATGGAAAAGGTACAGAAGACAGATAACTCAGGAAAATAAAGAGATTAGCCGAAGAGCCAGAAACGAATATGCACAGATAAGAAGGGAGGCCCCAGCGGCAATACGAAATGACATAGCATCGAAAGTCAAGACTGACCTGAGCTGTTGTACAGCCACATCAGGAGGAAAAACAACAGTCAAGGACTAGGTAATCAGACTGAGGAAGGGTGATGGGGGAATTCACAAGAAACGACCGGGAGGTATGTCAGGAGCTCAACACAAGATTTAAAGAAGTATTTAAAGTGGAACCAGTGGGGACTCAAGGAAATCAGAGCGGGGGGGTGCACCAGCTAGTGCTGGATGAGGTACATATAACCAAGGAGGGGTGAAGAAGTGCTATGCGAACTTGACAGCTCAAAGGCGGTGGGACCAGACAACATCTCTCCGTGGGTCCTTAAAGAGGAGCAGAGACATTGTGTGCACCATTAACGAAGATCTTCAACACTTTCATTTGAAACTGGGCAACTCCCGAGGTATGGAAGATGGCAAATGTAGTCCAATTTTTAAAAAGGGAAACAGACATGAGGCACTAAACTACAGACCTGTATCACTAACGTGTATAGTATGCAAGGTCATGGAGAAGATCATCAGGAGGAGAGTGGTGGAGCACCTGGAAAGAAACAAGTGTATAATTGACAACCAGCATGGTTTCAGGGAGGGAAATTCCTGTGTCACAAACTATTAGAGTTTTATGACAAGGTGACAGAAGTAAGACAAGAGAGAGAGGGGTGGATCGACTGCATTTTTTGGGACTGCAAGAAGGCCTTCGACACAGTTCCTCACAAGAGGTTACTGCAAAAGCTAGAGGATCAGGCACACATAACAAGAAAGGCACTGCAATGGATAAGAGAATACCTTACAGGGAGGCAACAACGAGTCATGGTACGTGATGAGGTGTTTAAAGTGGGCGCCTGTGACAAGCGGGGTTCCACAGGGGTCAGTCCTAGGACCTGTGCTGTTCTTGGTATATGTGAATGACATAACGGAAGGGATAGACTCAGAAGTGTCCTTGTTTGCGGACGATGTGAAGTTAATGAGAAGAATCAAATCGGATGAGGATCAGGCAGGACTACAAAGAGACCTGGACAGGCTACAAGCCTGGTCCAGCAACTGGCTCCTTGAGTTTAACCCCGCCAAATGCAAAGTCATGAAGATTGGGGAAGGGCAAAGAAGACCACAGACACAATATAGTTTAGATGGCCAAAGTCTGCAAACCTCACTCAAGAAAAAAGATCTGGGGGTGAGTATAACACCGAGCATATCTCCTGAGACGCACATCAATCAGATAACTGCTGCAGCATACGGGCGCCTGGCAAACCTACGGATAGATTTCCGATACCTCAGTAAGGAGTCGTTCAAGACTCTGTTTTACCATTTACGTCAGGCCCATACTGGAGTATGCAGCACCATTTTGGAATCCACACCTAGTCAAGCACGTCAAGAAATTAGACAAAGTGCAAAGGTTTGCAACAAGACTAGTCCCAGAGCTACGGGGATTGTCCTACGAAGAAAGGTTGAGGGAAATCGGCCTGATGACACTGGAGGCCAGGAGGGTCAGGGGAGACATGATAACGACATATAAAATACTGCATGGAATAGACGAGGTGGACAAAGACGGGATGTTCCAGAGATGGGACACAGACACAAGAGGTCACAATTGGAAGTTGAAGACTCAGATGAATCAAAGGGATGTTAGGAAGTATTTCTTCAGTCATAGAGTAGTCAAGCCGTGGAATAGCCTAGAAAGTGAAGTAGTGGAGGCGGGAACCATACATAGTTTTAAGGCGAGGTATGATAAAGCTCATGGAGCAGGGAGAGAGAGGACCTAGTAGCAATCAGTGAAGAGGCGGGGCCAGGAGCTGTGACTCGACCCCTGCAACCACAAATAGGTGAGTACAAATAGGTGAGTACATGCACACACTCACCAAAACCTACACACTGTTCCCCCTGCCCCCACCCCCCCACATCACAAACCCCACTCCTGTAGCAGTCCCCTATGGGCATTCTGCCCCAACCCCCATCACAATCCCCACCCATACAGCAAACCCCCATAGGCCCCCTCCAGGGATCCTGCTTCCCCAACCAAATAGTCTCCCAGGACCACCTTGATAGATAAGAACCTAATGGTTTTGTACATGAACGCAGATGGAATGATGAAGAAATATGAGTGGCATGAAATCAATTAGAAGTCCCCAAACATCACAGCAGTCACAGAAACGAAGCTCACTGAGAAAATAAAAGATGCAATCTTCCCATCGGGATGTCAGATCCTGAGGAAAGATAGAAGGAGCAGAGGGGGAGGATATGAAGTTTTATCATACTTGAAAGAAAAATGAAAATTGAAATATGAAAATAATATCTGATTTCAATGCGTGTTGTAGAATGGTAGCCATTGCTGATGTGGGGGGGGTCACAGCTGTTGAGTGACAACCCAACGACTAGTTCATCACAGAGTCTCTAGCCTTGAATTATCCATCAAGATGATAGGAATGCAGGTCTTTCACCACTGCAAAGATGAGGGGTAGTTGCCTGGGATTGGTTGCACTTATCAGGTACATAGATAAAAAGCGACGTCCCAGAACTCATGTGAAGTTCATCTCCTTCAACACTGATTCTTTGGTTGCCAGATGACCCAAGCTGACATTCCAAGATAGAAAGAGACAAAAGTTACACACTGCTTAAGAAATCACTCTCAATGATAAGTAAAGCATTTAAAAGACGTGACGATTGAAATGCAAAACTGGAAATCAAGGCAGAATGAACTACGTTCTTAGAATTGGTTAAAAGTGAAGCTATTAACCAATATATCCATTAAAAACAGGAACAGAGGCTTTTACTTACAGTTGTGTTGGGAGCTGTGAGTCAAGTGATTACCATTTGGTCGGAGCCCCACACGTCACCTTTCCTGGTGGAGAAAAAGGAGGGGATAGCGGGAGCTAGACTGACCTTAATTTAACAAGCAGACGGGCAATCAAACTATCATCACCATATATTCGCTCGCTACTCCTATCTGTTGAACTTTTCCCCTCACACTCCCCTATACCAAGACTTATAGTCAAGGGTATAAGAAGAATAGGCGAGGAAAAAGTTCTAACACTTGGAAGTTGCATAAGGCACCAAATCTTCTGACAGTCACGACTTAACCAGTCAGAGAAATAATTGGATGAACCATTGATATACACAATATGAAACATAAAAGCTTGGAGTGCCAGTGTCCACCTCAAGAGGCGACTGTTGGTTCCCTTAAAAGTTTCTAGGTATATCAAAGGTTTGTGATCCATTTCCAAAATGAATTCTTTTCCCAGTAAATAAAATTTAAGTTTGGAGACACCCCACACAAGGGCCAAACATTCCTTTTCTATGGTGGCATATCTCATTTCTGCAGGAAGAAGTTTCTGGCTTAGGAAGCATACAGGAAAGGATGTACCATCATGGTACTGTAGTAACACTGCACCTAGGCCAGTATTGGAGGCATCAGTTCTTAAACAAAATGGCTTATTAATATCTGGAATCTTAAGTTTAGGGTCTTTTGAGAAGATGTTCTTAATCTCATTAAACTTTTCTCGAGCTACGTCGGAAAGTTCAAGAGGTTCATTCACAGACTTCTTAAGGTAGTCGGATAAGATGCCTGTAAGATCAGTAATGTTGGGGATAAACCGTGCAAAAAAAATTACAGAACCAAGAAAGCTACACATGGGCTTCTTGGTTTTGGAAATTTAAACTCTAATAAAGCTTTGATCTTACTGGGGAGAAGCTGCAAAGAGTTATTAGAAAGAATCAGTCCGAGATATCTAATCTTATCATACCCAAGGAAGCATTTCTTCGGCTTGGCAGTGATGCCATGTGAGCGTAACCTATGCAAAACTGATGTTAATCTTTGGATATGCTTGCCCCACATGGATGTTATGCAGAAAAGTGGGATAGCCTGGGGCTAGAGCCTTGTCTAAGGGAAAAGGTAAAAGTTGCACACATATCAAGCATAAACAGGCCACCCAGAGCTCTCCCAGTCAAAACAGAAAGCGCTAAACCAGTATTTGTTACTTCAATGGGTTGGTTAATAGAGGGTTTGGCAAAAATCCTAATTAGGAAAATATATCTATTCATTCAACATAACACTAAATACACACTCTTGAAAACACTTTCATCTATCTTCTATCCTAAACGCCCACATAGCAGGCACAAGAAGCAGGCAGCTGGTAGTCCAGTAACAAAACACTCTCCTTAATCAGCGCCAGGCCGACTCTACTCCACTACCAACCCCATTTCCTATTTCCATACTCATCCCACAGCAACCTGACCATGTCAGAGCCTGGGTGAGCATACAGGTAAGCCATAGAAGAGCCTATGGCTTGAGTTAGCTAAAGAAAAGGAGTACACAACTACAAACTTAGCTTAAATATACAGCATCTCCGACGATAGCCTCCACACCATGCTGACTCCACGTGACTCCTCCAAGCCACGCTTACCCCGCGTACCCAAACAGTTGGAAAATAAATACCCAGCAGGATTTCTTTATAATTACAGTTAGAGTACTTTACAGTACCCCCAAATGCACATTATGAATTATAAAATTATGCTTTACAATTATAATATTCATACTGTTATGGCACACTTCTCCACTATATGTACATTACAATGTCATGCAGATTATTATTATTAACATAATCATCCCGTAGGATTAAGCAGCACCTGTGGGAGAGATGTGCAAGGTATTCAGGCTAAATTCAGGGAACTGGAGCACAGATCCAATTCCCTAGATCAAGAGCCCCTCACCAGTATCAAGGAACCTTCTTTGAGGGGTATGTCATGCAGAACCCTGCATAACAGATATCATTACGTAAATGTTATCAAAATAAACTGAAACATTTGGCATATTACCCAAGACCTTTCTCATCAGTCTCACGTAGGTAGCACAGGCAGTTACCAAACCGAAGGGCATATACTGCATCAGTCCTTGGTGTGTAGGAAAAGCAGTGTACTGCTTAGAAGAAGGATCTAACATTACTTGATGATATGCTTGTGCAGTATCAATCTCTGAAAAGAAAGAAGAGTCATAAAATTTATGTAGATAGCTATCTATTAAGGGTATAGGCTCAGCATCCCACCGAGTTATAGCATTAAGTCCTCTGAAGTCAATAGCAAGTCTATATGAATTGTTTTCCTTCTTAACCATGACTACTGGTGAGCAATATGCAGATACTGAAGGTTCAGTGAACTTCAGCTTTAATAATCGATCTACCTCTTGGTCAAATGCATCCCTAAGGTCAATTGGAACTGGGTATAATTTCCGTTTGATAGGATTGTCCGTGACTAAGTCAATCTTAAGGACTACCTGGAATATCAGTAAAAACATCTGAGAAGTTACCCACACATTGAAGTAGTTCCTGTTTCTTATGGTCATCCAAAGACTCATTGTATTAATGTTTGTTGCACCTGAGTGGTCAAGAGTCACCAAGTCATGTAGGTCTCTGTTATAGGATACGTTAGAAGTGTCAATTACGCACACCTTACACTCCTCAGATGTCTTATCAAGTTTGTGCGGAAAAACTAAATCAAAGTCATTCAGGCAGTAAACCGAAATTCTTCGGTAATATTTCTTAAAAATGTTGATAAGATAAACTTTAGGTTTCCCCTCTGACTTCTATGTGGTAATCAACCTTCCCACAAATTTTCTATACCTTATACGGACCTTTCCATGCTACTAATAATTTATTTGGCTTTATTGACAAAAGTACCAGAACCTCATCCTTTACTTTAAAACTTCTCCTCTGACTTTTAGTATCAAAGTAAGTTTTGTACTGGTCCATTGATAAACTTAAGTTTTTTCGAAACTATGTCAGAGGTCTCCTCAAGTTTGGATCTAAGGTCAAGGAGAAACGGATAAGAAGACTGAACCTCAGCATTCACCTCTCATTAGTCCATAAGTCATGAAGGATGGACAATGGACCTCTGGCCTGTCTACCATAGAGAAGTTCAAAAGGTGAAAACCCCTAAGAGTTACTGGGAACTTCCCTCATGGCAAACAAAGCACAGGGTAGGTAACGATGCCACTCCTTAGGTTTAAGGGAGCAAAGTTTCCTTAAAATGGACTTGAGAACTGAATGCTGGTGCTCAATCCTCCCATTACAGCTGGGATGATATGGTGTTGTGAAGAGAGGCTTCACTCCCAGAAGTTGGTAGATTTGTTGCATTAATTCAGATGTGAATTGTGTCCCACGGTCAGACAAAATTTCTCTAGGGATGCTAATTCTGGAGAAGATGGACAAAAGGACTTCAGCCACCTCTGTAGTAGTTATGGACTTCAAGGGTGCGGCTTCAGGGAAACTCGAAGCATAATCAACTAATGTTAATATGTATCTATGTTCCCCAGATGAAAGTGGTGATGAAGGACCAACGATGTCAATAGCTACTCTTTCAAACGGTACCTTAAAGATTGGCATTTTGACCATAGGTACTCGCCGGGTACCTCGGGAGGATGACAGTTGTCGAACTTTACACGATCTACAATATGTAGTGATATCTGAGGACATTTTGTGCCAAAAATAGGTTTCCTTAATTTTATTCAAGGTTTTACGATGCGAGAAATGCCCGGCCACTTGTAGGTCATGAGCCATTTTAAGAACAGTCTCTCTGCATTGATTTGGAACAACTAAGATGGAATAGTCTATCTCATCTGAATTTAATTTGAATACTGATTTATACAAGATACCTTTTATATATTCAAGTTTATATGAAAAGTTTTTCCTTTGGATAACTTGATTTTGTCTAGCTGCATTATGGCAATTCTGAAGAGAAGGGCAATTACGTTGTAAATTGATAAAGGAGCCCTTCGATATATCTAAAGGCTTAAAGTCAGAGAAAATCAATGGATGAACAGTAGGAGAAGGCTGGGCTTTGGTCTGAGCCCTAGTCAAGACATTTATGGTATCGGAGGCGATATCCTCACTTTCATCTAACAAGTGAACCGGTGATCCTACTACCTCGCTTTCGAGAGTGGTATCACTGGTTTCTTACTCCACATGAATATCACGAGACATTGCCTAATCAGAACTGTCGAGGGGCTTTTCTGACTTTACAGGAAGAGGAGCTGAAAAACTTATGTCCGTCTTTGGCGATGAAAGGTCAACCTCAAAAGGAAGAATGGCACCTTTTACATTACCTATTAGTACGGAGCAAGAAGTGATGGGAGCTAGTACGGCTTCAGACCAACCTGTGAACCATTTAGACCTAATGTAACAACGGATGGTAGGAAAAGTGTCTGTACGGCCCAAGTAGTTTGAAAGGATAGCAGAGGAATGAGTTTCTTTAAGATTAGGGAACAGCTTATCGGGAATGACTATACATGTGCATCCAGTGTCTCGTTAAATGCTAGATACATTAAGTCCATTAACTGTTCCTGAACAGAAGGGTGCCTGGTCATTACAGTCTTTAAAACATCTTCCAACTTTTTGCACCTTCTTAGAAAGACAATCGGGACGTTTATGTCCCTTAACACCACATAAATGACAAACCGGAATAAAAGACGTCAGTTTACTTTCTACTAGAGGCTTTGATTTCTTAAGCTCTGGTGAACCCTTGTCCTTAGGGTTCGATCCCTTTAGTTCTTTGTAGGAACTGTGAGCCTCAGTATCCAAGTCAGCGGCCTCAACAACTTCCTCAGCTTTAATCAGGTTACGTTCTCTAATGAATGTTCGTATCTGGTGAGGAAGAGCTGTCAGGAACTGGTCAGCAACCATGAAGTCTCTAAGAGATTCATAAGTGTAATCAATTCCTGAGCTCTCTGTTCAAAAGTCGAACAAACGAAAGAATGTTACCTGTAACTGCTGAAAGTTTTGGCCATGCTGTAAGGTGGCATACCTGAAATCTTTCCTATATGAATTTGTGTTTTTTTGGTATGCTTTAAGGATTGCCTTCTTCAGTAGGTTATAATTACATATGATATCCTGGGACAAAGTTGCATAGATATTCAAAGCTGTCTCTATCCACCTTCTCAATCCTCTCAGTATTTTATAATGATATTATCTTGTCTCCCTATCCCTCCTGTCCTCCAGTTTTGTCAGGTCGATATCCCTTAACCTCTCCTCCTCAGCTCTGTCACTAGTCTTGTTGTAAACCTTTACACTTTCTCTAATTTTTTGACGTGCTTCACTAGGTGTGGGTTCCAGACTGGTGCTGCTACACCAATATGGTTTGACGTACACGGTGTACACAGTTTTGAGCGATTTCTTACTGTGGATGTCAGAATGCTATTGTAAGGCTTGCCTGGCATCCATATACTGCACCAGTTATATGACCAGTTATATCTTTTCTTTACGTTCAGATTAATTTCTGCTGATTTGTATCAAAAAATATTCATTCTGCTAATTTAGCAGATGAATATTTGTGAGTAGACCAAATCTACTACTTCGGCAGGGCATGTATAAATATATATGTCAAGCCTAGAGAGCCAAGCATGTCGATTAAGCCGAAAATCCTTAATAAATCCGGTTGGGTCATGAAAAGCATCGGATTTCTTACTTGAATGGAATTAAAAACTGTTTACCGGCATCAAGATCCTTTCTGAAAAAAAATACTTTATTGTTTTTTATTGTGAATGAATCACAGTAAGGTTTAAATATTAGCAAAGGTGTTATAAAGCTCTTAAAAAATAGTAGGTAATTAGTTTGATTAATGGAGAAGATAATTGTATTCAGTTTCCAAGAGCAACTGATTTTGATCAACAGTTCTCTATATAGTTTAGTCTACAACACCATACAATTATAAAGTTGATTATTCTTTACAAACCTTAAATTTAGCTAATAATATATTTACAAAAAATGGCAGCAAACCAAATTAAACTTGAAGCATGATGAGCATTTACATATTATATTGTATTTGGTAATAAAATGACAATATAATGTATTCCTTAAAATACTGAAATGATACTAACATATTCTTTATATCTTTATTTACTACAAGTACATGTACTAGGCTATACAGGTCTAGCTGACATCAATGACATACTACTACATAGAGAACAACATGTTATGGTGAGCATTTCGGGCAGGTTTAGTTTCTTATAAATTATGTAAATACTCTCTTGATATGTTGAGCCCAATTGTTGGCAAAATATCTAATTCTATTGTGAAAAATAATATTGATTTATCTGATAAATTAAGCACCATGACTGATTTAAATAATTTCAGTATGGTTAATTTTGATGTTACTTCCTTGTTTACAAAATTTCTAGTTGAAGATTTATTAAGTTTCTTATCTGATGAAGTCTGTACTTACGATTTAATATTGCCAGTACCTACAATCATTCAGCTTATTAAACTTTGTATTGTTGCTAATAACAAAAATAATAATAATAATAATAATGTACCTTTTTTTCTACAAGTACATGTACAAGGTATACAGGCCAAGCTTACACCAATGACATACTACTATATAGAAAGCCGCTTGTTATTTATGCAGAGCATTTTGGGAAAATTAGGTCAGTGTCCCAGGATGCGACCCCCACCAGTCGACTAACTCCCAGGTACCCATTTTACTGATGAGTGAACAGGGACAGTAGGTGTCTATGGAAACACGTCCCTAATGTTTTCCATCCGTACCAGAGGAGATTCGAACCCCGGACCTTAGTGTGTGAGCTGAGTGCACTAGCGATCGAGCTACGGAAGTATTTTCTGCGACCCAGTTCAATATATTAGACATTTTCCAAGAGCAACATATTTCCTTTCTCTGCAATGACTCGTAATTCAAATACACACTGCGTTTTTTTACTGTTTGTTATGCAGAGCGGAACTGTACGTAGACGATGATTCTATTTCAGTGAACTGCTTTCTAATGTAAATTCTTTTGGGTACCAGAAAGGACGATAACATTGTGGAGACTGTACACCAGTTATTGACTTAGGTTGAGGAACCTTCGGAAAATGCTTTTCTGATGCCATGTTGCAACGTAGTTATTACGTCACGTAATAATAAATGCTGGCGCCTAGGGATTAAAAGTCTGTCTAGGGACATGTATAATATTAAACAAAATTAACCAATTCCCACCTGGGGTC
>NW_026469006.1:0-12414 GCF_026875155.1 Cherax quadricarinatus | reverse complement strand
TTCCCTAAGAAAATTTCAGACTGTAGGCTACTATCAAAGTGGTCTTGTCCAGTCGCCCTGGCCCTATTTCACTCTCTTTTTTACCCCTATCTCACCTATGGAATTTGTGCATGGGGCTCAACAACAAGTAACCATCTCAGACCACTAATTACCCAACAAAAGGCTGCAGTTAGAATGATAACAAATTCTCACTACAGGCGCACACTCCACCAATATTCAATACACTCAACCTACTCACCATACAAAACTTCCATACTTATTACTGCCCCTATTACATACATAGAACACTCAACTCTGATATTAACCCTCCCCTCAAACTTTCTCCTTGCCAACCTCAACAGAACACAATGACCATAACACAAGGCACAGATCACTCTTTGATATTCCTCGTGTCCATCTCACGCTATCCCAAAAATCAATGCACATAAAAGGCCCTAAAATCTGGAATTCATTACCTGTAAATATAAAAGAAACATCCCGGGTTTATAAATTCAAGTCTCTTCTCAAAGATCATTACTCCCCCAAAACCAAAAAAATACTGAATAACTGAACCTTATAAATTGTATATTCTTAAATGTTTCTCACAATTATATCAATAAATGTTAACCTAAAACCCAATCTAACTTTATTATTTTTTAAATACATACCTAAAAAATTTACCCCCATTCTACTAAATTTACAACAATGCATGCAACCATATGCCCTGTCTTTGTATACTCACTTGTGCTTTATAGTAATCTGTATTACATTAATGTTTTTCACTGATTTCATCATTGCTTAGTTAATCTTAAGTTATTTTAAGCCAGCCCGTAATGCTATGCATAGTATAAGTGGCTTTGGCATGCTGCTCTTATCTGTATTTTTTTGTACCTTGTATGTGTGCTAAAATTATAAATAAATTAAATAAATAAAATAAATAAATAAAACATTTAACATCATTTTTACCTTTTATTGAAGATTCTTGTTTGGGGTAAGAAGACGGTGAGGAGGGGAGAGGGGGGAGGGGAGGTTATTGTTTGGAAGAAAAATCCCCGTCCATAAGGAATTCAAGGTAACAAGGCTCTATCTGGGGTTTTCTTCCTTCTTTGCCTTTTATTGGCTCTAGGACCAGCTTTAGAGTCACTGGACCCCTGGTGCACAAAAAATCTGTCCCGAGAGGTCTGTTTCTGCATCTTTTAGATTTGCCTAAATGGGACAAGTCATTGTCATTGAACATGTTGCAGATACAGCTTACAACGCTTTGTTAGGGTGTATTTCTCCACAAAACTTTGCAACCATTCCACTTTGCACTATTTCCTTAATCATTGAAGAAGGCACATTCTTCCAAAAGAGGCCTGTTTTGTCACAATTGATGACTTGTTGGGGGGGAGAATCCTTCAGCCTCTACATACTCCTTGGAATTCATCAAAGAATTCCTCAGCCCACATTTGTCTGAACTTGCGCCCTTTCCATGCCTTACCACACTGTGTATGCTAGTTCACTTCTTGAATTTGTTCGAAGCAGCCTCTGCTGGCCTTAAATTCACTAACAGCAGCACTCATTCCAGACATTTTTATGCAAGATCCACATGCAACTGCCTTGCCTTTTCACAAATTATCACCCCCAAAAAACTAGTGTATTTCCCATGTTTTTCCTTGATCCACACCAACAACAACTTCTCAACATCTTCGATTGTTTGCTATCTCTGTTTCATTAGCAATTTACCCCTTTCACAACATCAGTTTCCCTTTGATTTCTTTTTTCTTTGCCAGGATGGAACGATTGTTGATGTGGACTTCCCGTACATCCTGATGAATTGACCATGTGTACGCCACCTTTGTACTTTGCTACGAGCTCTTTCTTGAATTCTATCATGTTTCTCACCTTCTTTATCAAAGGCTGGCACTCGGATCTTTCTTGGCCCCATGGTGGCTTATTTAGCAGTTGCACCAATAAACAAGCACAAAAAACAATGGATTATTATGCAGGGGGTGCTTTGTGTGGGTGCTCGATTCCCGGAAATGTGGGGCCCAACGCAAGTGGGCGGGGGTGGACGAGGGGGTACGGACCATTTTAAAACTGTATGAAAGGCGGGTGGATATACGAGAACTGGACAAATTTCTACGAAAAAAGTCATTGAAACTGAATTGTACAAAAACTAGGGCATACGAAAACCGAGGGTTTTAAATGTACTGCAGTTTTTTTAATGGTGTAGTAACAAAATGTGCCAAATAAATCTGTGTAATATAACGGTCTGCTGTACAGGTGGAACCTCAAAAATCAAATGTATCACATATTGAACGTTTCGAAAATAGGACCATTTTTTTGGACAAACTGTGTTTCCTTTTATCGAACGTGCCCCTATTTTCGGACCACTGGGTACGGGACCTGTCTGCGCTGCTCTGTCCGCGTCCCTGCGCAGGTGCCGGGGAGCAGTGTAGTTTGTTTATGCTTGAGTGAACACTAACCTGCGCTCTCATTCACACTTTTTACGATTATTTCATTGTGTTTAGTGCTTGTGGGGCTGTGAAATAAGCTGCCATGGGGCCCCAAAAAAACTTGCTAGTGGTACCCCTGTGGTAAAAGAGTGAGAAAAAACCATAGATGTGAAGAAGGAAATAATACAGAAGTATGAGAGTGATGTGAGACTTGTTGAGCTTGCCAGGATGTATGGGAAAAAAAAGTTGACCATGGGGTTCTTCCTGTCAAAGAAGAACAAATCAAGGAAGTGATTTTTGTAAAGGTTTTTAATTGGGAGTGGATGAGGTGCTTCCAAAGTTAAGGAATTTGTGCCAAGGGGATGATGCCCAAATTTTTGGTGCAGAAGTCCCACCTGACAAGCGAAACAACCCATCTTTGCAAAAAGTTCAGGACAGCCCATGCCCCTTTTTGGGGGGAAATTTTAAAGAGGCGCCAGAAACGAGGATGGGGACAGTTATTTTGTGAGACAGGGCCCGTGTTCAAGCTGGCCTTTGGGGTTAAAAAGCCCGGAAGGGAAGTAACCCCAGAGGGGGCTTTACTGAAGTCCCAGGGGGGGATTTTTCCAAACACTAACCCCAAAACCCCCTCTTCCTCCTCCCATTTCCCAATGCCTCCCCCAATTTAAATAAAGGTAAGAAAAAAAATGTTAAATTTTTTATTATTACAAAAAATTAAAAACTTAGATTTGTTGTAGTAAACTTAATTAATCTCTATAAAATGTAGGGAAAGAGGGTAAGGTCCCTGGGGTTTGGCGGAGCATGCTTTTCCCTTTGTAAAAAAGGAAAAAGGGGAAAAAGGAGTGCAAAATTTAGGGGGAAAAGTCTTTGATGTACCTGGTAAAGTGTATGGTAGAGTTTATAATTAAAGAATTAAGAGTAAGAGGGAAAATAGGAAGCAGATGAAAAAGGGGCTTTGGAAAGGTAGGGGGGGTTGGCCCAGGTGTTTCAGTGAAACTTAAAAGTGAACATATTTAGATAAGCTAAGAGGTCTTTTGGATTTTGATTTGGAAAAAGGCGTATGACGGGGTGGATGGGGGGGCAAATGTGGAGTGTTGAAGTGATGGTGAGGAGGTGGTTACTAAAAAGAGTGAAGAGTTTTTACGGGGAAGTGGGCTCAAGTTGATTGTGGAAAGGGGGAAATTTTTTCCCGAAAAAGTAGGCCTTAGAAAAGGATGGTGTGTCACCGGGGGTTTTTTAAATATTTATAGTGGGGTGAAAGAAAAGTAAATGCGGGGTTTGGAAAGAGGCGGGGAGTTAAAAGTAAAGAATCACACAAAAGTGGGAGTTGTACAGTTCTTTGCTGAGACCTGTGCTTTTGGGAGATTCAAAGAAAAGTTCAGAGTTTGGTGGATAATTTGGTGGGGTGGCAAAGAAAAAAAAAATTTAAAAGGTGAAACGGAAAGAGTAAGGTTATGGGAAAACCCCAAAAAGATTAGTGAAAAAAGATTGAATATCAGATTGGGGGGAGAGTTGGGGAGGTAAACGTATTAGATATTTGGGAGTGGAGTGTCAGCGGATGGGTTTTGAAAATGGGTAATTAGAATTGATGAGGGAAAAAGGGGGTGAGGGGCCCTTGGAGTTGTGGAGACAAGCTTTGTCCTTGGGGAAAAGGGGGGTGTAGAGAGAAAATTTTTACCAACCTCATAGGGTGTGAACGGGGGATAATTTTGCGGAGGAAAAGGTGGAGACAGTGGAGTTCTTCTGGGGGAAATGTGTGGTGTAAAATTAATGCAAGATTGTATTTTGGGAAGTTAGGAGGAGGTGCGGGATTACCAAAACTGTTGTCCCCGGGGGCTGAGGAAGGGTTTTTTGAGGGGGTTGGGGACAGTAAGAAATGGGGAAACGAATGACTTCAAGAGGTATCATCTGTAGTGGAAAAGGGGGGGGTAGGGTGGGCCCTGGAAAAGGGTTGGAGGGGGGGGTAAAGGAGTTTTTGTGCGGGGGGTTTGGTTCCAGAGGCATGGTGAGGGTTGATAGGAGTAAATGGGACAAAGGTTTTTAATATTGCGTTTTTGGGATTGAGAAAAAGTAACATTATAAAGGGGATTCAAAACGCAGGCGGACTTGGTCCTGGGTGGGAATTCAGTCCCTGCCCCTTGAAGGGGGTTGAAAATTTTTGCGTTTAAACTGATGAAAGCCCCCTTTTGCAAGACAGTGAGGGAGGAAGATGGTAAAATTTTTTCTTTTTTCGGGCCCCCCCTGCCTTGGGGGAATCCCCGGGGTGATATAAAAAAATAAAAAAAATTATTTTTTTTTTGAATTTTTTTTGGGTTTCTGAAGGATTAATTGTTTTTTCCTATTTTTTAGGGAAATTTTGCTTGGGGAATTTCGACTTTTAAAATTTAGAACTAGCCCCGGGAAACGGATTAAGTTTGATTTTAGGTTCCTGTATTTAAAGAAATTGGGGTAGTCTAAAAATCTTACCCCCCATAACATTTATGTGAAATATGGGGGAGTGCAAAATAAACCCGTAAGGGCGGGGTCAGTGGGCACAAAAAGGGACCTATCAAATTCGTCCCCCCCCAAATTATTAAACATCTTCCAGAATATAAAAAACACACTGGGAAAAAGTGTAAAAGTCTTAAAGGAAAATGGAAATTATCTCCCGGGTTCCCAGATAAACCCGGCTGTGATGGGTTTGGGGCGCGGGCCTCCAACTAAACGGTTGGTTGACCAGGCAAAAAGAAAAAGCCGGGCCCCACAGGAGCCCCGGATAAAAAAAGACACTCAAAACTCTGAAAGGTACTTTTAAATTTTAAAAATTTTTTTTCCAATAAAGAAGAGGAAAATGAGGACTTCGTTGTCAGTCCTTCAGTGAGCTTTCTCACAAATTAATTTTATTTAAAATTTCCAAATACATGAAAATTTGTTAGTTCAGTAACAGGAATAATCCCAGTTTTAAACCCTTTACTGGTCCGTAGATTGGTCTTGATCCCAGCATCATGTAGATATGTGTCTTGATGCCAGCGTATGTAGATCTGGTCATTGATGCCGGTCATGTGCATGTAAATTGTGCCAGTGTCAAGAGATCCACACTTAAAAACGGTTCAAAATTTGTTAGTGGTAATTTTAGCCAGACATACAGAAAAGTTTTACATAGCAACACTTAACAAAATCCTGCCCTATGCGGCATCATGGAAAATAGCAAATTGTAGTGCATTTCTAAGATGTTTCTTGGTGAAAATTGATAGAAAAAAAAGATTTACTATGAAAAGGAGATGTTTTTGGGTTGGTTTCAGACGGGGAAGTTTTTTTAAAGTGGTTAAAATTTGGCAGAAATATTTGACTTTTGCAACTTTCCTAAGGGGGGGTGGACCCTTGCCCTCCCTTGTTTTGTAGGTTTTCTTTATCTCTTCAATTATTGGGATAGTTGTATTTATTAATAAAGGAAATAGGGTGTGGAGAACCCTTGGGGCAAAAAGAAATGGGGCGGGTTGTTTTGTGGCTAAAGAACAGTTTTAAAAAAAGCTCTTATGATCTGTTTTTTTTATTATTTTTGCCATCCCCATTCATTGTCTGTATCATCTATTTCACTATATGTCCCCCTTTATTTTTTTTTTTACCCTCTCCCCTTTATTAAAATTTCAGCGCTTAGAAAATCACTGCAAAACCATCGCCTTTTTTAATTTGTTCAAAGAGTCTTTTAAACCTGGGAGAGTCTATGAAAAAAATGAAGTCTTGATGTTCTTTACGTCTCCTGACTTGGGACTGCAGTCTGTCATTCGGGTTTCCCCCAATAATTTCTGTCAAACAGACCATGCTTGAAAGTTTTTTTCCAGCCTTATTTTTACTTTTTTTAATTTAGTTTTTTTGAATTTGAAAAAATAGTCAAATTACCTTCTGAAACTGAATGGTGGTTTACGTGTTCATCAAAAGAATAAAAACATAAAATTGGCTAGGGATGTTAAAATTTTAAAGTTTTTGAATGGTTAAAATAAGTTTTAAAGTGGGCAAAATTGTGTGAGTTTTTGGGCCTGAATAATTCTTTAGTTTCCATCAACTGTTGATTTTGCTGTCATTATCTTTGGGAAAAATGATTCTTTATATTTAAAAAAGGGTCTGCACTGTCAGCATTTTTAAATTTTTGGGGAGTCCATCAATAAAAGTGCCTAAAGATTTCCTAACAAAAATTTAGAGAAATAATTGAGTCCCTTGGGGAAAAAACATTCGGTGTTTGAATTCCCTAAAAGTTTTTAGTAAATAATCTAATAGAGCCGTGAGATTTCAAACAAAAGAAAAACCTTATCAGTGTTCTGAATGTCTAAAAGTTTTTTTCACTAAAATCATATCTAACAAGACACATGGGGTTTTCTCCCAAAAAAAAAAACCATACAAGTTCTCAATCCCCTAAAAGACTTTAACGAGTCAACTTGCAACACACATGAAATTCTAACAAGGAAAAATATCAGTTTTTCTGAATGTCTAAAAGATTTTAAAATCAATCTAACAACAAATGAGATTTCATACACAAAAAAAACCAATCATTGTTCTGAATGCTCAAAAGACTTTTCAGGAGATCATTTTAAACAACACACATGAGGTTTAAAAAAAAGAAAACCATATCAGTTTCTAAATGTCTGAAGATTTTTCAGAAAAATCATATCTAACAACACAAGAGGTTCTCAAAAGAAAAGCCTATCGGGTTTTTGAAGTTTAAAAGACTTTTCACTGAATCAAATCTAACAACACACATGGGGTTCAAACAAAAAAACCATATATGTTCTAGTGTCAAAAAATTTTTTTACAAAAAAATCTTCTAATAGGGAATGAGATTCATCACAAAAAAAAACCATATCAGTGTTCAAATGTCTAATTTTTTTCAAAAGATCTCATTAATGGGTAAATATGGAGTTCATCACAAGAAAAACCATATCAGTGTTCTAAATGTCTAAAAGACTTTTCACTGAATCGAATCTAACAAAACATGGGGTTCTTTCCCAAAAAAAAAAACCATTCGTGTTCAGAATTTTTAAAAGATTTTTCACGAAGATTAAATTTAAATGGGGAAAGGAGTTCATACACGTGAAAAACCTTTTAAAATGTTCAAATGTCTAAAAGATTTTTAAATTACATCCCCCTAATCGACACAGAGAGTTCATTTCGGGAAAAAATATCGTGTTAGAATGTCTAAAAATTTTAAAACAGAGGTTCTATCTAATGCAAAAATGGGGTTTTCATTTAAAAATTCCTTTTTAAAAAATGGTTGCTTTGATGTGGGGAATTTACTCTTTAAATTTAAGGAGTTAAGAGTTTTCCACCCCTTCCCTGGATCAGGGTTTTTTTTTTAATCAAGGGGCAACTAAACCATAGGATTATACAGCAACATGGGGGGGGGGGGAAGGTATTCAGGTATTATTAAAACAATTTTTACTATAAGCAGAGTTGCATAAAAGTTAGGAAATTTTTGTATTGTTAAATTGGACCCTATTTGAAATTGGGCTTTCTAATTTTGTATGAAATTGGCCAAATTACCAATTTTTGATCATTTTGGTAGTTGAAATGGGTAAATGAGCGTTTCTTTTACTCATCATAGAAAAATAGAGTTCTAACAAAATCTTGGTTTGGGTCGACTGGGAAAAATGGAATTTGTGAAAATGGGCTCAATGTGGGGGGAATTTTTGATGGAAAAAATTTTGAGGCCACTAAATTGCGAGACATAATTCCCTAAATTTTCCATCAGAATCATTCTTCCCCTCGGAAAAATTCCTTCATTTCATAATAAAAAATAATTTTTTTTAAAATTTTTTCCTGAGGCAAGTTTGTGAAGGGGGGTTTCCCCGTAAAAAGTTTAAATTTCACTTTCCCTGCCTGCCCCGGTTTCAATGGAAAAGCCCCAAAAACAACTAGAAAAAAAAATTTTACCCCAAAAAACAAATTTTGGCAAGCCAAGCAGGGATGGCATGTGAGGGCCCGTTTGGGCATACTCTGATAAGTAAATTTATTTAGGTGTACAAAATCAGTTACTAATTATCATAAAAGCATTGTTAGAGAACCCAGGTAATCAGAAAGTCAAAAAAACATTGTAAAACTGAATTTACACAAAGTAGTTACTGAATTTATCCTATCTTTTTCTTAAAAAAAAATAAATTGTTGGTTTTGACATTTAGCAAAATTCTTCCTTTTTACCCCCGTACAAATAATAACAAACTTGATATTTTAAAAATAACTTTCTAGTTTTTAAAACAATATTTTTATAGATTCTGGAAAATTTTGCATTACTTTCATTTTAATCCCCCTATATTAACCCTTTAACCCCTTTTAAAGGGTTTTGTCGTTGTACGTTTTAGCGTGAGGTTTTTGAGTACTAGTACTCATAAATTCTAGCGGCCTAAAACTTGGGGGAAAGTGGTAGGCCCTTTATATGAAAATGGGTCTTGTGGTCTGTGCACAGTCTAAAAAAAATCCTGCAGCCCCGTGTAAGGAAAAAAAAAAACTTTGACCATTTTTTTTTAATAAATCAGCGACTTTGCAAATGTATTTCGTTGGTATTTATTGTTGTATTCTAGTTTTCTTGGGGCTCATTTTATGTGGAAGACTTTTTCAGAAATTGAAAGGATTTTATGGGTTTTTAAAAAAAAAGGTGCCTTTAAATTGAGTCAAAATAGAAAATGTTTGTTTTTACCAAAATTTAAAATAAACAATCGTGCAAGGTGCAAAAACGTCAAATGGTGGTTAATATTCCCCCTTTCCCCCCCAATCCACCAAAAAAATACCATTTTTTACACTAATGCCGTATCTCTAACGTAAATTTATATTTTTTTTTGAAAAAAAAATTTAAAGTGGAAAGCAAAAAATTAAAAGGGGGGGTTTAACAGACTTTAAAAATTAGGGAAAAAGTCTTTTTTGTCCGGAAAGTCTTTTTGTTTTTTTCTGGACCCTATTCCCAAATTGGCATTTTTTGAAAATTTGTGTGAATTGGCAAAAATTTCTAAATTCTGACCCTGTACTGGATGTTAATTTCAAAAAAGAGTGGTTTTTGCTCCCATTCAAAAAAAAAATGGAGTTCTAGCGAAATTTTTGTTTTTTGTCGCTATACAGGAAATTGCCCAAAATGGGGGTCAAAGTGGGCAAAATGCCCCTGCGAAAAATCGGGACCGTAACTTTGCGAGAGCTTTTTTCGTAATTTTCTTCAAATTTAAACTTTTGGGTCTTTGTAGAAAAAATTCTCTTCTTTTTATAAAAAAAAAATTTTTTTTTTTTTTAAATTTGGCCGACCCCGAGAACGGTTTCGGAGGGGCCTGTCGACCCCCAAAGGGTTTTAAAAAGGCCAAAGTATATAAGTTTATGTGGTGCGCCCCAACCCGGGTATATGCTTTTCCCCTTTTATTCATTCAAAAATTTTCCCGATAAGCCCGAGTGCCTAGCATTGGGTGGGTTTTGTGCACTCCTGGCACCCAAAGAAAAAATTGGGGAGTTGGGTCATATGCTTTTTTTCTTTTTAAAAAAAAAAAAATTTTTTTTTTTTTCCTCAAAAAATTTGGGGCGTCGCGAGAATGTATAATCTTTGGACCGTTTTAAGGGGTTTAAAATTAAAAGGATAACTTATTTCCAAGGTAATTTACAAAAATGAGCGCGCGCTGAAAAAAAAAGAGAAAAAGCTTTTTTTTTTTCATTTTATGGGGCATTACAAGTGAGTTACAGTTGCCCGTACTCACTACATTTTCTCTAAGCCCCCAAGGGCCCGGGGTAGGGGATGGTACCCTTTTTCCCCAAACCTTAACGGTAAATTCATCCCCATCAGACCCCTCTTTTATGCAAATATTTTCTTTTTGGGGTATTTACCTGTTTCTATGTTTATTTTATTCTTTTGTCATATTAGATCAATTGGATAGGGAAATAGCCAAATTTTTTTTATTTCATAAAATAAAGCATATTTCCCTGGTCACGAGCTCGGGAATTCCTGCTGATGTAGGCAATGTTCCCGACGTTCCCGATTGGCTTTCGCTCCCTAATAGCTCCCCCCACTCTGTTATGATGCCAGATTGTGAATTTTTAAAAAAAAAAGGAATAAAAGAAAAAATCAGAAAAAAATTTGTAAATTGACGACATGAGCACATAGTAGGGTGGCGTGTCACCCTTACAGTGGACCCCCAACCAATAAATTTATCCCTTCCATAGAGCTAGCCTTTAGTCAATTAGCCGTTAGTCGAAATTTAAATTTTCCCCCCTAAGAAATAATGGAAAAAACCAATTTAAACCTTTCAGACAGCCAAAAAAAATTAAAAAAAAATATTTTTTTAAAGATTAAAAATAAATTAATACAAATACAGTGGACCCCTTTTTTTTTTCGTAATTAAAACGTTCCAGAGAGCATGATATTATTGAATTGACGATTTTCAAATCCTTTTTCCTAAGAAATAATTTAAACCAATTAATTTGTTCCAGACACCAGAAGTATCACAAAATTTTTTTTTTTTTTCCTTAAAAATGATTTAAAAGCCCAAAAGAATGACATTTAACAGACAGTTACCTTTATTGAAGGATGTTGTTTTTTTGAATGGAAAACAGGGGGGAGAGACGGAAGAGGGGTTATGTTTGGTGGGGAATCCCCCCCGTGGGCTCTAGGTCACTTCAGGGGGCACTTCCCTAGCTTAAATATGTTAAAGCAGAAAAAAATGCCAGATAAATTAAAGCCAAAATAAAAGTATAAAGAAATTTAACATCACATTCATTTTATTGAAGATTTTTGTTGGGTGTGGCGACGGGGCAGAGAGAGGGGAGGGGGTTTATTTTTGGGGGAATGGACATAAAATTTAACTTAAAGGTTATTTATCATACAATTCAAAATTATATGACTAAAAAAATTTAAAACATGAAAAGGGAAAATACTCTGAATGAAAAAATAAGTCATTTTGATGTCACGAGGGGTTGTGTTTTTGTTGGGGGTATAAGGGCCCCTGGAGTAAGCTGTCCATAATGGTGGTGAAACAGCGCTGAGGGGGGTGTTTTTTTAGCCCATATAACTCCAACAACATTGGGGGATTGGTAGAATCGCTGAATCAGAAAAGGGACCCTCTACCACATCACTACACCCTCTACCACTTCATAATGCTAGCACCCTTTTTCGGTTAAATCTTATCTTTAGCCCGGGTTTGTGCACTCCGTAAAAAACACTTATAGAATGAAAGGGGTATGGTTCCAAAAATTTGAAATGTAAAGGGACAAAAATAGTTACTCAGTTTTTCAATTTTTTTTTATTTAAAAGCTTTAAAAACTTTAGATATTCATAAATATCTATTAAATATCAATGTCAAAAACTTTCCTTTACACAAAAAATCTTAATGAATGTACATGTCAATAGGTCACTACACTTGATAAGATCAGAGGAATGTTACCGCCCTCAAAAGTAACTTACTTTTGTGCAGAATTATTGAGGGAAAAAACCCTTTCATGGTAATCCCCGGGATAGGAATAATCAAATTCTAACTTGACACGGTGTCACATCGTAACTAAAATAACGTATATGATTGTCAGAAAACTTTACAATAAACCACAAGCTGGATCAGGAGTTTTATAACCCCAATTCTCTATCCAATGAGAATAAGGGGGTACTAGGAAGGGGAGCTCAGTCAATTTACCTGAGTCAGCAGAGAGAGTGAACTGCCATAACTAAAAACCCTTAAAACTCAATCGTCAAAAGGGGGAAGGTAGAGCGGTGCAAATACCCACCAAAAGGAAAATACCTTTTTATAAAAATTTGCCGGGGTTTCCTACCCCAACCCAATTTCTCAAATTATTTATTAGCATCATACCCGGGTATATTCCTAATCAGAAAAAATTTAAAAACTAGTGGAATCTTTAATTTTGCTAATATTAAAGAAAAACCCCGAGTATAATATTAATGGATAATACATATAAATTTTAAACATTTTGCCTTGGTTATAACCACCCCCCCCCTTTTGGGGGCAAACTTCGCCCCTAAAGAGGACTTCAAAAAGAATTAAGCCAGAAAATA
>NW_026469005.1:0-10000 GCF_026875155.1 Cherax quadricarinatus | reverse complement strand
CCAGTGTGATAATAAAAAAAAAAATAATATATTATATATATATATATATATATATATATATATAAATATATATATATATATATATATATATATAAAAGGGGTCGTTGTGGTGGTTTGGTCATATAGAGAGGATGGAGCAAAACAGGTTTACTTGGAGGGTGTATAAATTTGCAGTGGAGGGGATAAGGAGTAGGGGTCGTCCTAGGAGAGAATGGAGGGAGGGGTTAAGAGAGGTTTTATGTGCAAGGGGATTGGACATGTAGCAAGGATATGTGAGCGTGTTTTCTAGGATCTGACGAACTTTTGAAGTGTGAGCAGGGTAATGTTTTGTAAAAGGAACCTGGTTAGCCGGACTTGAGTCCTGGAGGTGGGAAGTACAACGCCTGCACTTTGAAGGAGGGGTTTGGGAAATTGACTGTTTGGAGTTACATCTGAACTGTCGTATCTGGGCGCTTTTGCAAAGACAATGATTACTATCTGTGAATGATGGTGAAAGTGTTTCTTTTATGGATCACACTGCTCCTGTGGGAGATGGCTGACATGTTAAAAAAAATGTTGTAACTAATAAACCGAACTTGATGAATTGGCCGACCTCCCTTAAATATTATATTTTCGCAAAGATTTCTTTACAGAATCATAGATAAGTTTCTTCAGAGACAATGATATATCTTTATATCATATAATGAACCTCCCCTAAGTTCCCTTTTAGGTAACTACCGCTATGTATAGCATATGCAGGTCACATTAAATTTATTTATTATTACTTAAAATATATGATATATATTTTTTCGTTATACTCAGATTGAATTTGGATGAGTTAATGGTGATACAAATGCTCTTTCTGGCAATTTGACAGAAAACGGACTTGCCAAATAGACTAAACTTACATTCGTCTCTCGACCTGCAGGGAGAGAGGACGCTTCTACAGTTTCTCTTGCACGCCACCTGGTGAGGAAAACATAGCATTAGCACCAAGATGGCGGACCGAATGAGCCGGCGCATAAATACTGTCTGCATTGAGCTGGTCAGGGGATCTTTAATCAGCGCTACGATGAACGTTCTCCTGCCAAGCATTATCAGGGATGTTTATGGCATCCCCAATAAAGAGTTGTACGGTGTGGCGCTGAATGGTATGTCAAGGGTCTTCGTGAAGTTCATGAGGGCCGACTTCTACTCGAGCATCGTCGACGAATTTCAAGAAAGGAGGCCCCTCAAGGAAGGCTCCTTGACGCTGGTGAGGGGCTCTTGATCTAGGGAATTGGATCTGTGCTCCAGTTCCCTGAATTAAGCCTGAATGCCTTCCATCCCCCCATAGGCGCTGTATAATCCTACGGGTTTAGTGCTTCCCCCTTGATTATAATAATAATAATCAAGAAAGGAGGATGAGCGTGAATTGGGCAGTGGAAGTATGCTTGCATGATGTTTCTAAGTATTTTACTTGGGTGAAGGTATGGAATGTACCTTTTGAAGCGACAGCCTACAGGATGTGTTCAGTTATGGGACTGTACACTCGGCGAGCATGGGAATGTGGAGGGACGGCCCCTACGAAGGGCTGCCTGAAGGATCCTTCACACTGAAAAATGACCCTGAGGAGGCCGATACCATCGTACGTCACATTGCATGGTTATAGAACTCAGGTTTTTGTACACTATGCGGGGCAGCGGAGGACGTGCCGTTTATGTGACTTATGAGCACATGGCGACACAATGCCCCAGGAGACAGGGCCCTAGGGTTCCAGAAAAGGCTCCCCTCAAGGAAGGTTCCTTGATGTTGGTGAGGGGCTCTTGATTTAGGGAATTGGATCTGTGCTCCAGTTCCCCGAATTAAGCCTGAATGCCTTCACATCCCCCCCAGGCGCTGTATAATCCTCTGGGTTTAGCGCTTCCCCCTTGATTATAATAATCCAGAAAAAGCTTCTGAAGACAAGCAGGTAGAAGCCTTGGACGTTATGACGGGTGATGTGGAAGGCCGGGGGAAGGGCCTATGGAGTGAGGAGGTTGAGAGAGCAGAGGTAGCTTTGGAGACGTGTGTTGCACTACCAGAGGAAACGGGGGGGGGGAGGGTAACGCTGTCAGACAGACCGTTAGGTACTGCAGATTCAGCTCAGGACGGGATTTTGGAGGCTGTGCTGAAGGATTTTTTGGATGAGTCTGAGCATGGTGTGGAAGGCGACGAGAGGTTAGGTGATGTCAAGGCGATGGACGAACAGAAACGGGGTAAGGAAGACTTAAGTGAGGTTAGGACGGAGAGCATGTGGTGGTGGAGGTCCAACAAGAAGATGTGATTGAAGATGTGTGTATAGAGGTTAGCTCCCGCAAGAGATCAGCGGGGGCATCAGACATGGATGAGGTCCTCACACCAACGCAGCAGCCTGGGAAGAAGGTTTGGGCAGCTGTGGTAGAAACGGCGAGACCGGGAGGGGGAAGGGAGCAATGGGAAGATCGGTGGGAAGGGACAGGAAGGGGTTGGAGGGCAGGAACGAGGGATTGCTAGAGATGGACCGAGACCTATGAAAGGAGGATCAAGTAAGCCTCAGTGGCATAGGGGTAAGCCGCCATTCTTGTAATTTCAGGTGTGTAACTTTCAATGTAAACTGTCTTAAGACAGAGGTCAAGAGGGTATGGTTAGAGTGGTTTTTAAGGAGATTTAGTATTGATGTCTTTTTTTTGCAGGAACATAACCATAGGTTAGGATGTGAGTTGGTTTTGAAAGGTTATAGGTTGTTTACCAGTGATGCTTTGAGGTTGAAAGGAGGAGTGGCTGTGGCGGTAAAGGAGACCAGTCCTTTGCATATCCTGGGTTGGGACGAGGGGGGGTGGGAGGGTTGTCAGGGTGGATGGGTTTTGGGGGGCCGGGAGGGTTTGTTTTGTAGGTGTGTACATGCCAGCAACTAGTAACGCTAGGGTGAAGGTGGCTTTTGTACGCGATGTCTTGGTGTATCATTTGAGAAGTTTACCGGCTATTACAGTGCTTGGCGGGGATTGGAATTGTGTATTAGGAATGGGGATGTGGTTCCGAGGGGGGCGGGTTGTGTTTTGGGGGTTCTGAGAGACGTTTTGCCGGATGTTTTCTTTTTGATTATAATAATAATAATAATTTGCCGGATGTTGGAGTGGTAGATGTGGTGGGGAGTAGGGAATATGTTGTGGAGCACACTTTTATCCGTAGGGGATATGAGGCATGGTTAGATAGGATTTATGTTAGGCAGGGAATAGGTGTGGAGAGGGTGATCACTATAGATGTGGATTTTTCTGATCATCGTGCTGTTATAGCAGATTTGAGGGTAGATGGCCCCTCAAGGAAGGTTCCTTGATGTTGGTGAGGGGCTCTTGATTTAGAGAATTGGATCTGTGCTCCAGTTCCCGAACTAACCCTGAATGCCTTCCACACCCCCCCCCAGGCGCTGTATAATCCTCCGGGTTTAGCGCTTCCCCCTTGATTATAATAATAATGAGGGTAGATGGTATAGTGCGAGTTTATATGGGATACTGGAAATTGAATGTGAGGCTCCTTAGGGACGAGGGTGACGCTACAGGATTTGAGGATTGGTGGATATCCTCTTGGGAGACTAGGAATAGGGAGATGGATTTGCTGGATTGGTGGGAAATGAGAGCTAAAGTTGGAATAGCGATTTTTTTAAAGTACGTGGTAAGGAGATGGCGAGGTGGAGCTATGGTCTACAAAATTATCTTGAAGGTCAGTTAAATGACTGTTATGCAGAGGACCGGGTGGGGCGGAGTGAGGACATGGAACGTTTGCGAAATAGGTTGGCGGAAATCCATAATGAAAAGTTTGAGGCAATTAGAGTTAGGGCGGGGTAGGAGGATGCTTTAATTCCCTCATTCCCCATGAGATATCCAGATAATCTACTATGACATACATTATAACCCATCCCACATCCCTAGGCACTCCCCTTACATCTAATAGTAAAGCCCTTAAAAGCGGCAAACGTCCCCCCCAACAATCTGATAACCCCACCCATCCATGATCTCACCCCCTCCAAGGAGGGACAAGAGAAGACCACATGAAACGCCGTTTCAACATCACAAAACTGACAAAAAGCCTCTTCCACCAACCCCATACATCTTAACACCTCCTTGGAGGCCAGAATCCTCATGATGAAACGATACACTAATTCTCTTACCCTAGCCGGTATCCTAAGCTTACTAAAATCCTTCCAAATAACCAGCCAATCATACGTTGGATATATGGATACCCCTTGCAAAATTCCCTGACCTCCCACTACTCTCACCAACCTTTTCACTTTGATGTTATCCACCTGTTGCACTGTCAATAAAAATCTTAACATATCTTCACAAACCCGCAGGTCCTTGCCACTCCACCATTTACGTGCCTCCTCCATGACTCTTCCTACGTTAGCTCCCCTCACACCCCCTTCCCTAATATACCTCTGCTTGATATATATAGCCATTACTCTCAGTCCTAAAGGCAACAAACCTAAACCCCCTCTTTGAACATCCGTCATAACTACCTCCTTACTTAATCATGCCTTCCCAAATCCCCACACAAACTTTAGCACCCTCCTCTGCATTTCCATAATGTCCAGTACTTCTAAAGGAAAAATCTCTGCAACCCCCCCATACCTTGCTATAGACAAGTGAATTTACCACCACAACCCTCTGATGTAAAGCTAGGTCCCTCACACTTAAACCTCCCAGTCTACCTAATGCCTTACCCGTGACAGATACCGAATTTACCATTCTGCAGGCCTGCACCCCCTCCATATACCATATTCCACATACCCTGATTCTGTCAACCACTGTCCATCCTAACCCCAACCCCAAGCGTTCCCCTATCCAATTACCCACCTCTAGCAACCTTGATTTCACCGTATTAACTCGCATCCCCGTATTCATACCAAACATCTGAATCACTCTACCCACCCTCCTTAGCTCCTCCTTACCCCATAGCAAAACAGTAGTATCATCCACATACCCAACGATGCCCCCTTTGCACCCCCCCTCCATCTCCTGTTCGTCCATCACCCGCTCAACAGACTCATAGAAAGGATTCTGCACACACACAAAAAGCAGCTACGATAGCGGGCAACCCTGCCTTAAACCTCTCTCCATCGGTACACTTTCACCCAACCTCCCGTTGACCTGTACCTTCACCTCCGCCTCAGCATACAGGGTGTTCACCCACCTCACTACCCCCTCCCGAAACCCCAACCTCTCTAAGCAAACCCCTAAGAAATCTCTGTCCATGCAATCATATGCGTTCTCACAATCTAAACCTAGTATTCCCCCTCCCGTACAACTCTCTAGAAAATCCCTAATTAAACCATGTCCATCCCTCATCCTTCTCCCCGGAATTCCCAACTGCCCCCTATGTAACACTAAACCCAACACTTTCCTCATTCTGTTGCCTAAAATCTTAGCAAAAATCTTGTAATCCGAGCACATTAACGTAATCGCATGGTAATCATTCAAAACTCGGCACTAAAACCGTGACACCCGTTCTTTGCAATTTTCCCATCTTCCCACTACTTAACATACAATTCAAAACCCCCACCAGGCAATGCCATACACTCCCCCAATGACGCCTATAAAAATCGTTCGGTATGCCATCTATCCCAGGGGTTTTACCCTGGCACAGCCCAAAAGCTGCCTCCTCCACCTCCTCTACAGTAATGCTACTCTCGAGTCTGTCACTGTCCTGCTCACTTATAACCCTATTAAGCCCCTCATCCCCAAAACGTCCCTCACCCACTCCCCCGCCAACCCTCCTCCATTTCTCCCTAAACCAGAAATCGGCATAAAAACTAATATGTTCTGTGGTGGATAGGCCTTGACCCTCCTCAAATCCACCCCCCCCCTGTTCCTGCCACTATATACACCAAGGTGGCTTTTGTCTGCCTTTCCTTAAACTTCCTGAGTACAAATCCCGATGGCCTATCCCCCCTTAAGGGGTGATACGAGGATAAAAGCGTTGGCGGCTAGATTCTATAGGACAAAGTGTAGGAATGTGCTGGTTTATGGAGCGTCCTGGGAAAAAAGTTTTCCGGAAGGTTATAGGAACCTCACTGTGGGTTCCTTTTGTCAGGGCCCCTGAGGATGGGCAAAGGGGTGGTCTCCTTCTGGGGGTATGTAAAGGGGGGTGGGGGATTTGTTTGACGCTGGATTTTTTGTGGTGTGTAAGAGGAAGGTAGTGGCAGTTTGGTATGGATGGTAAGCTATGTTTCACGGGAATGTTTGTCATAGTGAGATGTAAGAGTAGCTTACAAGGTTAAATTTTCTAAACCTGATGGTTATGTTCACTGTGTAAGAAATCTTCCTTGATAGCCAGGATACCGAGCCCTTAGGATCTCGGTTTTAAGTAATCAGATATGGCAAGTTGGTGTCAACAAATTTTTCTGAGGTACATGTCAGTTCCTTTGGGACCGGCAAAATAGAGCGGCCCTTTTACTTGCTACTTGTCTTGTATTATGTTTAACTTTTATTGTTTGCTGGAGGTTCTATGTGGTAATTCTTAAGATTATGTATAGGTCTTGGGTCTATACTATGTTTATTAAGGGGTTTATACCTAAAAATTTTGTGGACAAGAGTTTCGGTTTACATACATATGTGGGAGGTTTAATTCCTGTGTAGGGTATTAAACCCTTTTGATGTGCTGAGTTTTATGTTGTGAAAGCTTGTTTTGGGTTTATTTTATTTTATTATTGTATGTTACATGTATGTTGTTCTGTTTTTTGTACAAGAATTATTGTACTTGATGGTTTAACATATTAATAATATTAAAATACTGTTTTTCCATGGTTATTGTGCATAAGGAATCATGCGTTCCTTCAGAATTCCTATTGGTTAGGCTATAATGTAACACAACTTGAACCAATATACTCTGTAACCTGTCATAGCGGGTATGTTCGGGTTTTGTCTGTTTTATAGTGTTATGGTAGCTTTAGTTAGGGTCTTTGTACTTTACTGACGTGATTTGTGTCGTATATATATTGTGTTAAAGGTGGTTATGGTTTTGGTCATGTGATACAACTTTAACTTTAGTAACCTTGTGATGATGTGCATTGTATGTTGTTTATTGTTGTAATAGGTTATGACAGGTATTCCTTTTTATTTTGTTAACCCATGTAAAAATTGCCTTTTGGTGTTTCTTTGGTCACAATTTGCGTGGCGGTACCTATAAATGACTAATACTTTAGTGAAAATTAGTTTAGCGTGTACTGTTTGCTATAACAGGATGTTGTTATAATACTTGTTACCTCCAGGAATAACCTAGTACTAGTAGCGTAAAAGATTGTTTTTTTGTATTCCTGTACTCGGATTATGCATCATTTGTACTTTTGTCAGGTTTCTTAAATAAAATATAAAAAAAAAATAGACTAAACTTACCTGCTCGGCTTATGTGGCGCTAGATATATATATGTCGTGCCGAATAGGTAAAACTGGTCAATTAGCAAGAACTAATTTAAAATTAAGACCTTCCTAAAATTTTCTCTTATACGTTTAAAGATACATTTTTTTCATTTATGTTAATGTAAAATTAATAATTTTGTACAAGAACCTTTGAAATTTTACCTAACCTTATTACAAGCGCAATTTAATTTAGCCTAATAAAACTAAATACATTTTAGATATGATTGCAGTAATTTAATAATAAACAAACACAATGAAATACATTTTATTATCGCTAGGTTCAGACTGATTTTTTGCGAAATTAGTGCAAGAAGAGCGCTGCTATTTAAGCCAAAATCGCAAGTTTTACTTATTCGGCACGACATATATATATATATATATATATATATATTATATATATATATATATATATATATATATATATTATATATATATATATATGAACTAACTTTACATACCAAATAGAGATAAATCGGGTAACTGTCTTAGGAATTTTTGCACCTCTAGAAAACAGGTTCATTTAAAGGGATTCATTAACATGAAATATCTGTAATTTATCCCAAGAAAGACGGCCAGAGTATATTTATCCCACAAGATTTTGAGGCAATTGCAGGTCTAACCATCAGAAAACAAGCAGGTAAAACAAGCCCTAATTTCTCAGTGTGGGACTATGCTTTAAACATTCAAATGCTTTTGTATAAGAGTCCGATTTTTGGCTGGGTACAATTGCCTCAATTAAAAGCTGTTATTGCATATTGAATGCTTATGTTTTATAATTGCCGATTCTACAATATTTTGTTCAAGCCAGGAGGAACAAAGGACAATGACTCTTCCTACAAAATTACCAAGCTATTGCAAGCTCTAGTGTTCTGAAAATCGTGTTCGATTCCTGTGCAGTATGTACTGAATAGCGGTGTTGTGATATCCCAGCATCTAGGGGTTTGCCTGTCTGTCCCACATAGGATAAGATGTAATCATTGCAACAAATACTGTAGACACCACCAACACACTATTGAGAATTCATTATCCGTATGCTTCTAACAGTTCATGAATTCATAAAAACTACTGGTATATTAAATCCTTTAAGGGCATTCGGCAGGACGGATAAATCCTGATTGAATGGAAGAACCAGCACATTTTTAATCTTTGACATTATCCTAGGCTGAGCTCTATAATAAGTTTTTCTAGCTGCCAGCAATGCTGATTCCACGATCTCCTTAGGGTACCACAGTTTCATGGAAATGTCGAATATTTTCCTAATTTCTCCATTGAGGAACTCAGAGCTGCACACATGGTAAGCTCTCAGAAACATAGTAAGAGAAACACTCCTTTAACTCTTGTTTCATGGTTAGAGTAGTAGTGAATGTATGAGCACACATTGGTGACCTTTCGATATATATAGTGCAAACTTAAATTTTCTATTAACCAGTTGTATCAGCACCTCTAAGAATGGATATTTATATTCTATTTATTTCTCCATGGTGAATTTAATAGATGGGATTAAAGCGATAAGTCACAGTAAAAATGTATCAAGGACGATATCAATTAGCCAAAGACACATATCATCCACATATCTGTACCATTTAGTTTTACAGGGCAGGAAATCTTTCAGCGCCTAGCCTCAAGAAACTCCATATACAGATTGCTGAAATGGGGGGGGGAGATTGGCGTATTTATTATGTGCACAGTAAGGATGTATATGAGAGTTCTAATGAAACACACACAAATTAAGATAATATCGATAACAGTGAAATAAAATATAGAAAAATATTAGTTTATTAAATAAATATTATACTTACAGTAGTATGTTTCATTCAAAATTGTGAATGAGGATACATGCACACGTATAAACCTGAAAACATAGATACATTTTCTAGGTCACATTAAAACCAAACAGAAATATTGCATTTATATACGGTGAAAGAGAGACAAAGTGTATGAACATTAACTGCTGTTGTCACGGTAGAACATAAGTTAACGGCGTTTTTATGGTGTGTATTAAAACTTACAAGGACAGTAAGAGTTTTACGATTGGAGCGCGACTGCTGCAGTGCACATTACACCTCTTGGAACATATTCCCCTACCACTGTAACAGCGATGCGCGCCCGCACATGCACCTGAGCATAATTGTAGAACACATAAGTAAATGATCCCATACAAGAATCCCTACTTTGAAATGGGATGACATGTAGAAAAAAATGTGGTCTGTTGACCTTTGGTGATGAAATGACGTGATTGGTCTTGTTTCATCATTCAGCAGTTATAAATGAATAATTCCCATGTTGTCGCCCTATGGTGCGTGAGGCGTGGTAATTTATGGATCAATTTCAGTTGTTTAAGTCACTTTATTAAGCGTATAAATGTGGTCGCAACACGGTTTTCACTAAATTCAAAAGTTTCTCAAATATTTCAATATTTACAACACAGATAGACAGTACGAGAGAGGTGAAGGTTATAAACTAAAGAAGTAGGCAGTTAGGGTAAAGTATTAGCAACTGTTCGCAGAAAGATCGGCTAGTGAGATTATAGGAAATAAGGTTGAAGAGGTCTTGGGTAGATTTGAAAATGCAGTGTTAGAGTTTTCAATAGAAGTCTGTGGAAATAGGGG
>NW_026469004.1:7500-12087 GCF_026875155.1 Cherax quadricarinatus | reverse complement strand
CCCCTTTATTTAATTTCGGTTCGGCATCTCTTTATTATCCAGATGTTTTCTGTCTTCTGTACCTTTTCCATTCTCTAGTACACCTAGTTTTTGCCTCCCTACAACCTTTGGTGAACCAAGGACTCGTTCTTTCTTCCCATTAGTTCTGTTTCCCTTGGGAACAAACCTCTCCTCTGCCTCCTGCATTTTGTTGCCACATAGTCCATCATTTCTTGTACTGGTTTTTCCTGTCAGTTCCCTCTCCCACTGAATGTCTTGAAGGAAGTTCCTCATCCCTGAGTAGTTCCCCCTTTTGTAGTTTGGTTTTTCCCAGCCTATTCCTGCTACTCTCTCCACTTGGAGCTCAACTATGTAGTCAAAGCACAGAACCACATGATCACTAGCTCCCAGGGGCCTTTCATACATGATACCCTCGATGTCCGAACTACTCAAGGTGAATACAAGGTCCAGTCTTGCTGGTTCATCCTCTCCTCTCTCTCTGGTAGTGTCTCTAACATGTTGATGCATGAGGTTTTCCAGTACCACATCCATCATCTTGGCTCTCCATGTATCAGGACCCCCATGGGGCTCCAGGTTTTCCCAGTCAATCTCCTTGTGATTGAAATCACCGATAACTATTAACTTTGCTCCCCCCATGTGTGCTCTCCTGGCCACCTCGGCTAGTGTGTCGATCATTGCTCTGTTGCTCTCATCATATTCTTCTCTTGGCCTCCTGCAGTTCTGTGGTGGGTTGTACATTACTGAAATTATCACCTTATGTCCCTCAGACTGGATTGTTACTACTAAGTAGTCCCTTTCGCCCGTGCCATCCATTCCTTCCATTTTCTCAAAACCCCACTGGTTTTTAATGAGCAGTGCAACTCCTCCTCCCCCTCTCCTCCCTCTGTCTTTCCTGAGGATGTGATATCCGGATGGAAAGACTGAATCTGTTATTATTCTGGTGAGTTTTGTTTCTGTGAGTGCTATTATGTCTGGGGATGTCTCCTTGATTCTTTCGTGTCACTCCTCATAATTGTTTGTTATTCCATCTGCATTTGTATACCACACCTTCAACTTCTTTTCTAAGACTGTGGTCTGGGAGGTGTATTGGGGTTGGGGAAGTGGAAGACCTGTAAGGAACTATGGGTTGTTGCTGTGGGGGTGGAGTTTGTAATGTAGTGGGTGGGGGCATTGGATGTGGCATGGGTGCTTTGATTTAGTGTTTGGTTGCACTGGGGTTGACCTGGTTGACCTGGTGTGTGTGTGTGTGTGTGTTAGTTACCATTTTGTCCTAGGCACATGTCGATTAGACACTAGGCCTGTTGTATATGAGTACGTGTGTGTGTGTGTGTGTGTGTGTATTGTGTGTGTGTGTGTATATGTGTGTGTGTGTGTGTGTGTTCGCGCGCTCGCACGTGTGTGTGTGATGTTGGGAATGAGAGAGAGAGAGAGAGGAAGATATTTATATAACTGGGCTACGCAATTAGACAAAGGCAAAAGCCATCTCTACCCAATTAGCGATTGTACACTCTGTTAACGTCAGTATAATATTGGACTTGAAATTGCAAGGTTGTCGGTTCAGTCTCCTGGTAAACATGCTCAATTTTTAACTTCTGCCATGTGCTGAGAGTTTCATTTCATTTTGTTTGTTCTGGACTGACCCTACATATTGCAATGATAATCTCACTTGTGTTGTAAACCATTATGTTTATCATTTCACCATCTATATGTTAAAAATTTATATTGAAATTTTCGAGGATTTTTCATGCAGTTAATACTGCAATCATGTGATCTTCCTGGAATATTCTATTGCATATAATTGCTACTATGATTACTGTCCGGGGATTTTAATATTTTTATCACGCATTCGATAACGTAATGCAACAAGTATTTGATTTCTGAAGCTACCATTACTTGATATTTATTTACGTTATAATGCGTCATCTTCCTGCTCACCTGCGTTATTCATCTATCGATCCTCTTACTTACATCATTCATTTATCTATCCAATTGCTGAGTTTGTCTTCTTTTCTAGCATTCTTGTTTGTCTTCTTATTTGTCTTCTCGTTTGTCGTGTTTTCCTTCTTGCTTGCCTTCATGTTTGTCTTATGTTTGGCTTTAATTCTCCATAGAATTTTTCAGCCTATGCTATAACTACATGAACACTTCTTTATATATTATGACAAAACGTTTGCATTAATGTGAACCTTTACTAAGGCTGGTGTTGATATTTATTTTAACCAACTCTTGACATTTATTAATTAGAAACTTTTATCAAGGGAAATATTAAGTCTAGTAACATTTCATGAAGGCGTTTCATCTCGTATAACTATGACTAGTATTCAGATCTGGTTTTGTCGAGGATAATAATGATTTTTTTAAATCTGAATCTGCCTATATATTTCTTTCATTTACAATATTAGTGACTGTTGAACTTTAATAGATTTTGTTGATCTGAAAATAAAATTTCTGATAGGTTCTGCTCATTAGGATTTTTGTCGACTTTTCGTAAGTGAAAATATTTTAAGAATGGATGACAATGGTCTTTATTCTGAAGGGTTTTACAATAACATTTAAAAACCGATCAATATAAATAATTTTTTAATTGACTTCACTCTACCCTCTAGTAATGAAGTTCCAAGAATTATTTAGAGCGGGAGTTATCAAGCTGTGGCCCTTCTAGGAAATGGATGCGGCCCTCGGGTGAAATTATGAATTCACTTTTATGTAGCTTCCACACTACACAGTGTCAACAGTTACAGAATATTGTTGTTATTATTCATAAAGGTTACAAAACGGGCCCTCCATTAAATATGGCTTTTCAAATTGGCCCTTTTGTACTAAAACGTTGGGGACTACTAGTCTAGAGTAATAAATTGAACGGTTCCACATGTTTACTTAAACCAGCATGATAGTTAGTCTAGAGTAAAAAGTTGAACGGTTCCACATGTTTACTTAGCCCAGCATGTTTACATTTAGGTCCCAGTCCCAGCATGATAGTTAGTCTAGAGTAAAAAGTTGAACGGTTCCACATGTTTACTCAACCCAGTGTGATAGCTCTTATACATCCAGTACTATTCTTTGTTTTGGTGCATATCAAAGAGAACCTTATTTTATAATCAATTATCTAAATTCCTCTCTCCCAGCTTATTGTGGGGGTTGGTGGTGTCAGGTTGTGTTGTAATAATGTTAGAATTACCGAGAATGTTTTAGGTAAAGGGACACATTTGCAAATAATGTGACGATTTATTGCAGCAATGTTACGTTCTGCAGGAGCTTTGTCAAGTTCTCCATAAATTCACACAAACTTCATGTTCAGTATACCACACATCAACACATTTCCTACTCTTTTATGCTGATCTATTACTAATAACAGCGCATTTCCTGATATACCAATGTTATATACCAGTATTTCACATTTACATACCAAAATGGGATAAATTTAGCCGACGAAAAAAAAGTTTACTTAACTTTAGTTTATAAAATTATAATTAAATCGTGAAATGTAAAAGTACATTGTAATAACATTACAACTTTGGCCACAAACAATGGCCATAATAAAAAATATCACATCACAATTTTTGACTGAACATCACTGGTATACAATTACATTTACAATCTCATTTGTGATTACAGTTTCTAATGTACTTAGTATAGGGATTAGCTTGGAACCTGCTTGCGCTGAGCACAGAGTATTTGTAACATTGTCTTTATTTCAACAATATATGTGAACCTGGTTGTGCTTTAATTAACTTCATGTAAACTTGAGCAGAATTTTCTTTGAAATATATGAATTTGTGGCTACTTTGAGGGAGGCATTAGACAAGCAGTGTCTGAAAGATTACACTGTTATTAACAGGAAAAGTGTGAGTCTTACGAGGAAAGCGGGTATTAAGAGAGACAATATATTAGTAATAATGGTATAATTACCGACAAAATGTTAGGTAAATGGACTCAGATGCAGCTAAAGTGACATTTTATGGCAACGTTTCGCTCTCCAGGAGCTTTGTCAAACCGTTATTGCTTGACGACGGATTAGTTTCATATGGATGAAATAACGTATTGACGCAGTAGTGAAGATGAAGACAAATTGCGGAGTAAGTTTTACTGGTGAGATATTTTTCTCAGTGCAGAGGTATGAAAAGTTTTATACAGAGCGAAACGTTGGCCTAGTACAATCTATATTTTGCATCTTGTGACTGTTTTGGCAAGTTTCTTGCGAGTAGACACGGTAAACTGCATTGTATCATTAATGTGTAAGATAAGAATCTTATGAATGCATCAGAATATTTAAAGAGGCAGTAAACTGCTCCTTGTGAAAGGATGCCTTCTCAGTACACCTGTAAGGGGACTTTTGCTATTACAAAGTATACACCGGTCACTGCTTTTCTGCTCCCATAATTCACATCTTCTGATACTGAGTCAATGGCCACTAACAACTGTAATCTATCTTAGGTGTTCAGTCCTGACTCCCCAAGAAGGTTGGCAAATGAGTTGCTTGGGGTACTCAGAATAATTAATGACACGTCATAATTCCTTGTGATCAGGTCAATAGACGTCAAGTGACGGCTAACTCATATCTCACCTATTCCAGCTGAACACACACAC
>NW_026469003.1:0-12355 GCF_026875155.1 Cherax quadricarinatus | reverse complement strand
AGGGGGGAAAGTAGTTAATGACATGATGGAATATGTAGCAATAATGTGCAAGGAGGCTGAGGAGAGGTTTATCCCCAAAAGGGTAACAGCATAATGAAAAAAACGGATGAGCCCATGGTTCACCCAAAGGTGCAGGGAGGCAAAAACCAAGTGTACTAGGGAATGGAAGAAATATAGAAGGCAAAGGACCCAGGAGAATAAGGAGAGCAGTCGTAGAGCCATAAATGAATATGCACAGATAAGAAGGGAGGCCCAACAACAATATGAAAACGACATAGCACGAAAGCCAAATCTGACCCCAAAACTTTTATACAGCCACATCAGGAGGAAAACAACAGACAAGAACCAGGTAATCAGGCTAAGAAAGGAAGGAGGAGAGACAACAAGAAATGACCATGAAGTAAGTGAGGAACTCAAGAGATTTAAAAGAGTGTTACAGAGGAGAAAAGAAGGGGATCCAGAAAGACAGAGAGGTGGGGCCACACCACCAAGTGCTGGACACAGTACACACAACCAAGAAAGAAGTGAAGAGGCTTCTGAGTGAGATAGATACCTCAAAGGCAATGGGGCCGGATAACATCTCTCCATGGGTTCTGAGAGAGGGAGCAGAGGCGCAAATGTGTACCCCTAACAACAATATTCAATACATCTACGAACAGGGAGATTGCCTGGGGAAATGGAAGACAGCAAATGTAGTCCCAATGTTTAAAAAGGAGACAGACATGAAGCACTAAACTACAGACCAGTGTCACTAACATGTATAGTATGCAAAGTCATGGAGAAGATTATCAGGAGAAGAGTGGTGGAACACCTAGAAAGGAATGATCTCATAAAACAGCAGCCAACATGGTTTCAGGGAGGGAAGTTCCTGTGTCACAAACCTACTGGAGTTCTATGACATGGTGACAGCAGTAAACAAGAGAGAGAGAGGAGTGGGTGGATTGCATTTTCTTGGACTGCAAGAAGGCGTTTGACACAGTTCCACAGAAGAGATTAGTGCAAAAACTGGAGGACCAAGGGGATAACAGGGAAGGCACTACAAGGATCCACGGAATACTTGTCAGGAAGACAGCAGCGAGTCATGGTACGTGGCGAGATGTCAGAGTGGGCACCTGTGACCAGTGGGGTCCCACGGGGGTCAGTCCTAAGACAAGTGCTGTTTCTGGTATTTGTGAACGACATGACGGAAGGAATAGAATCCGAAGTGTCCCCTGTTTGCAGTTTGACGTGAAGTTGATGAAAAAGAATTCATTGGGATCAAAGACCAGGCAGAAACTACAAAGGGATCTGGACAGGCTGCAGACCTGGTCCAGTAATTGGTACTGGATTTTCAATCCCACCAAGTGCAAAGTCATGAAGATTGGGGAAGGGCAAAGAAGACCGCAGACGAGTACAGTTCTAGGGGGCCAGAGACTACAAACCTCACTCAAGGAAAAAGACCTTGGGGTGAGTTTTAATACCAGGCACATCTGAAGCCCCAAAATAAACCAAAAAAAACTGCTGCAGCATAGGGGCGCCTAGCTAACCTCAGAACAGCATTCCGACTCTTAATAAGGAATCGTTCAGGACCCTGTACACCCTGTACGTTAGGCCCATATTCGAGTATGCGGCACCAGTTTTAAACCCACACCTAGCCAAGCACGTGAAGAAACTAGAGAAAGTGCAAAGATTTGCAACAAGACTAGTCCCAGAGCTAAAAGGTATGTCCATGAGGAAGAGGTTAAGGGAAATCAACCTGACGACACTGGAGGACAGGAGAGATAGGGGGACATTATAATGACATACAAAATACTGAAAGGAATTGACAAGGTAGACAAAGCAGGATGCTCCAGAGATTGGACACAGTAACAAGGGGGGCACAGTTGGAAGTTGAGGACACAGATGAATCACAGGGATGTTAGGAAGTATTTCTTCAGCCACAGAGTAGTCAGCAAGTGGAAAAGTTTGGGAAGCGATGTAGTGGAGGCAGGATCCATACATCTTTAAGAAGAGATGTGATAAAGCTCACGGCTCAGGGAGAGTGAACTAATAGCAATCAGTGAAGAGGAAGGGCCAGGAGCTTGGACTCACCCCTGCAACCTCAACTAGGGGAGTACAACTAGGCGAGTACAACACACACCCCCGACGGCGAGCCCATTGGAACCCCTGATGACATTCCCAAACCTTGCCCCAGCCATGACAACCCCCCCCCATACAAAGCTAGTAAGATCCCAACAGTTAAACCACGATAACCTGCGGGGAAGACCCCCTCCCACCGCGATCCATAAATTTCCCTATTCCTAAAAACCACCTATAGAAAGTGGCTGTCATTACCCTTTTCCAAAAACCCATCCCCCTTTTCCCACACAAAAACCCCAGGCACATACACAAAAAAACCATTAAAATACGCCAATGCTCGTTGTGTACTCCAAAACCAAAACGACGCTCTAAAACACCAGTATCCCCCCCCTCCCCTCCCCTCATATCCTCTCCCCCAAATCCCAAACATTCCCCAAACTTTTTGAAAAAAAAAAACCGCATGATTCCGTATTCTCCCCACCACAACCCCCCACACCCCACTCTCCCCCACTTTTTCGTTCGCCACTAAAACCTTTCCTGAGGGCAAAATGCCATGCAAGAAATGGGATAACCTCCCGCCCCGAGGCCTGGTTCAATTATAAAAAAGACACCAAAATATCCCACCCATACAGGGGGTATATTCCTTCCACGCATCCCACCCAGCCCCCAATAACTCTCGCCAACCCCCCTGCGTGGTTTCCCAGGCTCACATGGGACCATGGGGGGTACACAGCACCTCCTCACTTTTCCCCAACTCCCCCACCCCAAACCCACCTCTTCACTCCCTCATACACAAGCTTTAAGCCCCCCCCCACACCCCCGATCTACATACCCCTTTGTAAGTAAACAATTTTAAACCCCCTGTCACAGATGCAATAAAATCTAACCCCCCCTCCCCCCGAGTTCGGCAGCTTTAAACCCCCTCCCTCCTAGCCAAAAACAACTCGGAACCCCCTAAAAATTAAAACCCCCTCTTTAAAACTCGTAATTCCTTGCCCCATTATGGGGGAAACTGCTGCCACTGCCAAACCCTTTTATACAGTAACGGTTTGCCAAGATGGCCTCTGCAACAATTCAAAATGGAAAAGCCAATTCCCCCAAAACATGCTGCACCTGCTCCCAATCGCTCGGAGGCCCCGCCCCCTACATACCCCTTTTCCCTTTTGAACATTTGTTTGTCATGCACCTGCGCCCCTTGATACAAAGCTCCACCCAAATTCCCCAATTCCCCCCAAGTTCCTGTTTTGAAGGATCGCCGCAATGCCTCCATTCCATATGGTATATGCTCCCTGCCAATCCCAAACAAGTAAGCCCCCCCTTTTCCCCCCAAACCCTCCACAAAAACCCCTTTAAGATGTCCGTGGCCCTCAACCATAGATTCCAGGCAACCCCATTGCCCACCTGATATGCCCCCGCCCCACGACAATTTCAGGCGATTTCCTTTTTTGAAAAAAAATTTATAATTACACGAGTAAAGATATCGCCCAAAAAATCCTTTAGGTATTTGGACCTCCCCCTTTGGGCCAGAAAACTCCCATGTGGCTTGTAACCCCCCCAACCCTTTTCCCCTTTCAGTTATTCTTAACTCCACCAGGAATCCACGCATTAACGTCCATTCCCGCGGTAAAATTTCGGGCAATCCATTTCCCGGAGCCTTCCTCATACGCATACTCCCAAGCCCACCGACCTCCCCCTATCTATCTCCCCCCCTAGCGTTTAATAGATAAAATTTGGGCCCCCCCGTAAACATGGCACAAAGCTCGCAGAAGCTATGCAAACCCTCCCCCCCACTCCACTACTCCCAAAAAATGCCATACCATGCATCCGAAAACCACTCACCCCCGCCCCCACCCAAAACACTTCCACTCACGAAAACCCCCCATTTCGATTGACGCCCTTACCTACCAACCTCAGGGGCCTTCCCCAAACTGCGCTGCTGACCCGTAAAATCCCCGCCGATGGCATCACCCCCACAAACCCCCTCCCCCCCCCCCCGCACCGCACCGTTTTTAAAAACTTTATTTTCGGCTCAGAACCCTTCCCTTAACGTTTTCACTCCCCCACGGATAACCCCCCCCGACCACCTCCCCTTTTGCAATCCCCTAACCTCCCTTTAAACTTATGAAGGAGCCGATACGATTGTTCATTAGCTTTCTCCCCCCCTCACATAAAACTTAGTATTCCCCCCTTAGCCACCCCATCCCACCCCCCAGCAAATCCTTACACCCGCCTTTCCACGGGGAGCCACCCCCACAATGTCTCGAATCCCCCCAGCCCCCTCCTCATCAACCAGCCCTTGTATTTAGTTTCAATGCTTTAAAACCTTCCTGGCCACCCATCCCTCCCAGGTCGACCAACCCCCCCTAAGATCGAATATTCCCCCCTCCACTGTACGCAAGGACCCACTCTTATGTTTTGGAGTACCCCAAAATCTAGCCTCCCCGTATACCCCTGCAACAAAAGTGTGCTCCACCGCCAAGCCCCTCCCAAAATAGTAGACACCCTTCAGAAGATACCTGGGATAGTTTAAAATGCCCAGCCCCACGCGGCTAAATGTCGCTCTGCAAAAACACAATTCCAACCCCGCCCACGATAGAAGAGGGGGTAAAGAACAGAAATAATAAACAAAGCTAAACTTCACAAAATCCGCTTTAGAAGTCATCACTCTCGCGGGGTGCATAGAAAACACTAACCCACTTGCTCCCCCCATCCCCCATCCATCCCCCTTATATATGTCCTTCACCCCCCCTTCACTTCTATAACCCAAAATGGGCTTGCCTCCTGGAGTCGGACCCCCCACCCCCCCCTTTCACGTCCAGTCTGCCTCCCAAAAAACCCTATATCCCCCCCACCTCCAATCATCCCCCAAACCCCTTGATATTGTGCTTTGCACAAAAATGCTTTCCCATCATGCCGGCACAAAAAACTTGAAACCCCACGACGCTCACACCCGACAAAAACCTTTTAATTTTAAACTGTCATACATTTTTAGGCCACAGGGGTTTTCTTCTCCTGTGCTTTGACCCCTTCCAGCACCAAATGTTCTTTCGGACCTCTTTACCACATCCTACTGACACCCCTAACCCCTCCCTGGTCCAGCTCTGGGTCCAAAGTCCCCGGGGGACCCCCACCCTCTTTTTTCCACACCATACCTTCCCGGGGCCTTGTGCTGGAGTCAGAACATCATTAGAATCCGATGTACAGCCTCACACTTGGCGTGCTCCCCCCCCTTCCATTCCACCCCCCGTGATACCTCAGGGTTTTCCCTCCACCCCCAACACATTCCAACCTTCCCGCCATCGGGGCATTCCCCCGTGGACACCCCCAATTCAATGGGTCTTTTTGCTGCCCCACTCAGGTCTGCAGCTTTCCCTCCACCAGCCCTTCGCGACTCGCCCTCCCCCATTGAGGGGGAAAACAGCGGGGTGGCCCCATCTCTAGGTCCTCTCGATGGTTTTCCTCCCTGAACCATTCGTCCCCCCCCATCAGGCAAAAATGGGTCCCACAGGGCCCCCAGCCACAGGGCCGTCGGTACCCCCCCACCCTCTGCCACCCCACCCCTCACTCCACAGACACCACCCCATTCCTTCCTGTAGCTCCAGGCACGCCCAACTTGCCCAGATTCCCCTGCGGCAATACTTTCTAGCCATAAGTCGGTCGTTGTTCACAATAGCAAAAAAGTGATCAAACCCAAACGTCTGTAGCCCTGCGTTCCCCCCAGCATGGGACCCATGAGCTGAGTCCGAAGGCCCCAACAAAAAATAGGATGGTATGGGGGGGCCGTATCGTCATTTTTAGCGAGAAATGCCTCCTGAATCCAACATTGCCCTTCTACCACTTGCCGGGCTGGCCAGGTAAAGGTCCCGTAGCCCTTTAAAAAAACATTGGTATGTCCGTTTCATCTCCTAAAACGGTACATTTCGCTCTCAACCCAAGTATAATGCCTGGAGACATCATAAAGGGCAGACACTCACCATAGAATTGACGCCCCTCCACATCCTGGTTTTTTCCCCCAGCCCTTCATAAACGCCGGTGTTCAACAACTTGACAAAAAACCCTTTGCGCCATTAAGTGCTTACCAAAAATTTGCATCCTGATACCATACATACCCGGTGATTAATGGCAAAACAATAATATGGGCGCTTCAAATCTGTTTTCACAACAGAATAACGGGCTAGCAAAAGGTAAAGCAAATCGGATTTAAACTACCCCAACAATTAATAACCAACCCGGATCACACATTCTCAGCCACCTAATTAAAACCACATACTTTGAAAAACCGCGCTGAAACATTATTTGTCGGGCGTCATTACACAGGTCTTAGTATCTTTTTCATCATTTACTGCAAGGGAAAATCATGGGTGGATAGGCCTACACAGGACATAAAATGAGGTCAACTAGAAACTACAGAAAAGAAAACTGGAAAAATGGCTCCCAAAAATTGTGACTGGAAGAGATAACAATTTGCAGGACGTAAACGATCCCGGGGAAAAAAATTTCAAAAAAATTTTCACTACCATTCTTAATAATATTGCACCGTTAAAGAGGTTAGGATTTAAAGAAAAAACTGAACCCTGGATGCTATGAGTATTAAAAATAGGAAATTAAGACCAGCCAAAAAAGATTTAAAGCAAACAAAAGGATTTTGCAGCCTAAAAATTCCAAAGGGGAGGAACAAGTAAGAGGTTAAAAAAAGGGCAAGGCAAAGCATATTCCCAAAAAATTTGAAGAATTAACAAAACCCCCCAGAAAGCTCTGGCAAAAACTAAACGTGGGGTATACCCCATAACCCGTAAATAGGTCTAACAAGAATCACTATCAAATTGAGGTATGCACGAAACCTAGGGGCAAATTGCTTTAACCTATACACATCTTTTTTGCATCAACAAAAGAAAAACTACCGCTGCATCAAAATTTTAACACGACTTGATAAGTTTCAAACATACTATCCCAAAAAAAGGGGTAACCCCAAACAGTTGTAAATATAAGTTATCCATACTTCATTAAAAAAACTAAGCAGGTTAAACCCAACAAAAGAGCACAGGCCCTGATAACACCCCATCTAAGTTCCTAAAAGAGGTGTTTTGAAGTCAATCCCTTTTGTCACATAATAAATCTATAAATCACCATAATACCGTACCCGGGGGGGTTAAAAGGGGCGAGTTACCCTTTCTTCAAGAAAAAAATAGGTTTGTGAAGCAACTATAGATGTTAGTAACCCCAATAAAAATTTAAAAATTTTGGGGAGGGGGGTGTATTCCAAGTAGTTAAGTACTTAATGAAACAGCATTCTCCATAGTATCAATCGGGGTTTTTGAAGATCCCACCAACCGATACCTCCCCTTTTTAAAACTTGGGTTACCTGAGAAATGAAATGTCAAAAAGGGAAAACCCCAAGGTATGGTAACCTTTGACCCGGCCCGTACTGCAACCCAAAAAATATTTGAATAAACTTCTCTATCGGTTTTAAAGGTTCTGGTGGTTTAAGGGGCCCTTTGGGGACCTAGAAAAAAACCCGGGGGGGTTTGGGTAAATGTGGAGGGGGGGGAAAGTTTTGTAATATATTACATGCCCAAGTGAAACTCCTACCTGTAGCAGTGCAGTGTTTTTTAGGTACAGGGGAAAGACCCACAAGATATTTCTAAGTTTTTAAAAATGGAACTGGAGTCCCCCCAAATGGTTATAGACAACAAAAATATCATTACACTAGGGAAAACTGAAGCCATTTTTTTGGAACAAAAATAAAATGAAAAAGGGGAAAAATTTAATGTTCGTGTAATGGGGATATCACTTTTGGTTTAAAAATTAAATACGGGAATCCCCTTTGACCCAGCTGTCCAGGGAAAGTAGGGAACTGTAGTAAAGAAAGCGAATGCCAGGTGAAGTTCCTGTATAGCAAGCAAGTGTCTACCTACTGGGCTCGAGGCCCCAGTCTGCCCTTATACAAGTATAGGATTACGCTTGCTTTCTTGGTACTCTGCCTTACAAAAAAAAAGAAAGATAGACTGCAAATCCCCAAAAACAAAAACGTAAAATTAAACCGGGGCTGGGGGCCCAAAAGAACATGTAGGCAAGGATAATTAAAAGCATTGGGTAGCGAATTTTGAAGCAGAGTAAAACAAATTTAAAACTAAATCATGTTTATAAAATTGCTCACAACAGTGTCCAGAAAAATTTTTGTTCATTTTGTAAGGTTTTGGGGAAACCCCACAATCAATACTAGGGGGGGAGAGCCAACTTTGGTACCCCCAGTCAGTGGGCCAGGCCAAACACCTTTTATTGTACGCAATAAAAGGAAAGGAACAGACTACCCACAAAGTCAAAGGCCAGTCAAGCTTAACCCCGTTCAGAAGACTGCCAAAAAGTTCTGATGAATGAAGCAAAAGAAAAGGAGGGGAAGATTTTCTATTTTTTTTGCTAAAATAGTGTAAATTTTACCTTTTCCCTAAAGACCCCCCCCTATTGTAGATAGTCGTAATGACCCCCGGGTAGAATAGTCTTTAAAACCCTGTATTGTAGATAGTTAATGACCCTCGTGTATAGATATCTTTTTGTTGTAATAAGATGTTCTTTATTATGAATAATAAGAAAATATTTTTAAACCCTTTTTATTATAATAAAAGGTAAAGGACCCCATGGAAATAAGTCACTCTGTCTGAAATTTTTTTGGGGTTTTCCTAGGTTCTCTAAAAAATAGCGCATGATGATAATTTTTTAAAATTTAAATGTATTGTGTAACCCGAATAAAATTACTTCTTCTTTTCTTAATTTTTAACAGCAGGAGCAGCTTGTGGGGAAGTGCCCCCCGAAAAAAGTCAAAAGCCCACAGATTTACCTCTTCCTCACCCCTGCCCTTTGGAAAAAAACAGGAAGTCTTCCAATCGCCGAGAGAGGGCGCACAACGTCTGCTCCACAAAAAAGACAGCAGAGAAAAGTCCTGATAAACAGGCCATTCACGAAAACAATTTTTAAGAATTTTTAGTTAATTTAACAAAACACATATTTCCTCTGGTGGCCTGGTGGCTATAGCTCTTCTTAAGGCGAGGGTTTGGGTTCGATTCCCAGCCGTGGTAAAACATTTTGGGGTGTTTCTTTTCACCCGTTGTCAAAGTTCACCCATTGTAAATCGGTACCTGGTGTTTTTCGACTTGTGTGGGACAAGGACCTAATTGGCAAAAGATCACCCAACAAAGGGCTTTCATATAGTAATATGTCTTGATGTCACTTGGACTGTAACCCTGTACAGTTTTTTGTGGTAAATAGAGTGTGACGGAAAAAATTTCCAGATACGAGTACAGCGAAAATCATTGGTGACAAGTTTTTATTGCCGTCTGCTTGTAAAGTAGGGTCCCCGGTTGCTCTTGTATCCTCCCCTTTTTCGACCCGGAAGGTGACGTGGGGGCTTCGCCAAATGGTTTAAAAACCCTTTACCGCAGCCCCGCACAACTGTGTAAAAACCTCTGCCCCTTTTTAGTCTAAATTTGGGTTAAAGCTTATTTAACCAATTTTAAGACGTGTTCTTCTGCCTGTTTCCAGTGTTTTTTGTAATCCCGAGTTTTTTAAAAACTTTACTTATATGGAGAGTGTTTCTTTGGCATGGGTAACCTTTTTCTTTTCTAGCTTGGAATGTCAGCTCGGGTCATCTGGCAACCAAAAAAAAACGTGTTGAAAGAGACGAACTTTACCCAAGTTTGAGGGCGTACCATTTTATCGCAACCTAAGTGTAGCAACCCCCGGGAACTACCCCTTTATCTTTGGGAGTGGTGAAAGACCTGCATTTCCCATAACTTGAGGGGTATTCAAGGCAAAAAACTCTGTGAAGAACTATCGTTGGGTTGTCCTCAACATCTGTGACACCCCAAATTTATCAGCAATGGTTACAATTTCTACAATATGCGGTGTCAACAAAAATCAGACACCCCAGTCTAACGTATGCGTTGAATTCAGACATTATTTTTAATTTTATTTTTCATTTTCTTTCAAAATAGGATAAAAATTATATTTAAAGTTTTTATGTTTTCATTTCAAAAAATAAAGGTTTATATTTGCTGTTATCATTCTTTTTCTATCATTAATTTTCCTGAGGAGGACCAGCCTTGGGAAAAATTTCTGAAAATTGTTCAGGGTGAGTAAGCCTTTAAAAGAGAATTTTTTATTATTATAAACCCCCATATAAATGTGTGGGAAACTCTTATACGCCATACTTCCTTTCTTGATCCCTTTACCTGGTCCCCCTTACAATGACTTACTTAACCCGGGAAAAAACAAGAAGGGGAAACTTAAAAACCCCGTGAGGTGGGGGGGAATGGGGATAGAGGAAGAGAAGATTTGGGGAGAGAAAGGGATAGTACCGGGCTTAACCCCGAGCTAATGCGATGGTGGGTTTGAGACTGCTGCGGGGAGGAGACTGATATAAGGACACGGGTTTGGTTTGGGCGTCAAAAAGAAAAAAAATGCAAGGTACCCGTGATATAAGGAGGGGGTAATTTTAAAAGGTACTCTTTTAAAAGGCCACACATGTTAAACAGGCTAGTAAGAGCAAAGTTTTTCTATAAAAAGGGTTTGGAGCAGGAGCATCAAGGATAGAAAAAGGGGAGTGGGTTTGTAGGTCGTGAATGTCTTTGCCTAGGAGAGAGGTCCAGTAGTCGAGTAGTGTCTATTGCAATCTGTCACTGAGCGTCTTTCCCCGTACACGTTTAGTGCCAGGTGCCTGATGGGCATGGAGTGACCCCTTTGTGGCGAGGGGCAGTATTTTAATAATAATTAAATAATATCGTTATTTACTAATTACAAAGGGATACAGTCCTAGGTGGCTCAGTGACAACTATATATAAAAGCCACTTGTTACCAGAGCATTTCCCCCCCAAAAAGGGGCAGTTTTATCGAGAAGCCCACCACACCGTCCATTAACCCCAGTACCCATTTTTTCTGATGGGGCGAAACATTTCAACGTGTAAGGAAAAAACGTCCGATGCCCCCCTCTTCTCCGGGGAAACGAACCCGGACCCTCACCTTTTTGAAGCGAGAGCTTTTGCCACAGGCCACTGGGCACGTGGGCCACATAATGGTGCATGTGTTAGAGTACCTGCCTAGAGTAGGCTTCCCGTGTGTTAATCACCTGGACCATAGCCAGGGGCACTGGCCAGACGAATACTCCCACCGACGTGGGCGCAGGTCCAGCCGGTCCAGAAAAAAGGAAGGAGATTCTAAAGAGGAGAGAAAGGCGCTAATGTTATCCAAGTGGTATAGTCTCGCCTATCCACTGTGTGGGTATCTTTTACGCCTCAGAGAAGGGGTTCGACTGGCCTTTTGGAAAATTACGGTGCAACAGATCAGCTGAAAAATATTGGTTAATTAAAAAAAATGAGCTAAAAAACGCAAAAGAAAGTCTTAAGAGATGCTGTCACACAACTGGAGGCGAGGAAGGAACCTGTGTACCGATGAATAACACTTGCTCAGATAGCAGAGGTGGCATAATTTCAGCAATGAAGTCACTCAGGAGACATTATGGATGCCTCCCAGCAAGGAGCAGCAGCCGCTGTGAGCTTGGCGCCACAGGCATATGCAGTCCACAGCGCTCATTGTCTGCTGGGTGGTGACAATTCTCTATGTAGGCAGGTCAAGGATTCGCCTCTCTGTAGACCTCGTCCTGTGCAGTCGCAGTAGCTCTTACTCTCATCATTACAGCCTTCCTACGATCCCGTTAGGGAGGGGAACTTTTACTTCTGCATTCGGCGACATCTTCCACGATGCACATCTCAAACCGAGAGAAGATTAAACCAAGAAGGGGACAGTCAATGACTCATCCAAACTAGCACATGCAGCTGCCAGTCAAAGGTAATGCTATTTTATCGCTCCAGAGACTTTCGCTGTAGTCTGTACTGATGACATCGAGGCCGAGAAACTTATCACCACCGACGTTACAACCAATCTTCACCAGAGAGGTTTTCAAGCCATGACTTCCCCAGCTTTGAGAGCCAAGAGAACTGTGTTCCTCAAGCGACTGGAGAAACTATCACAACCCAAGCTACTGAAGAAATTAAAATCATCAATAGAAGACCAGAACCGTTGGGCCACGGTGGAACATGTTACCAAAATACCAAACGCTTCCTCAATGCTAAAAATCACCCTTCTGTAACGTCAACATGGCAACCCGAGCTCTTGCAGAGGGACTAGCAATCCACTACTTCCATACCAACTCAAGTAACATTGAAGCCAAGAGATTCCCGCACATCACAGTGTTACAGCTGTTACTCTTATTGACATCACCCAAAGGTGTCCTACCAAAGGGTGAAAG
>NW_026469002.1:0-12851 GCF_026875155.1 Cherax quadricarinatus | reverse complement strand
ACCCTTTTTTGTTAAAGGGACTCTTAGCTCTGTTACCAAACGAATGAAGGGGGTTTTGTCAATGTTTAGTGTAAGTTTTTTATCCCACCGGAATATTTCTGAAATTCTTATTTACAGTATTGGCTAGCGTGTTGGGGCTGGGGGGGGAAAGGTATTATGTCTCTGCAAATAGTGTGGGTTTGAGAAATTTGCGAAGCATTGGTAGGTCATTTATTATAGGAGAAAGAGAAGAGGGCCAAGGCACTTCCCTGTGGGACACCAACTGTAATTGGTTGTGCAGAAGAGTTTGCCCCATTTGCATACACAAATTGGCTTCTGTTGCTGAGGTATGACTTGAGGTAGTTGAGGGAGTGCCCTTTTATACCATAGTGTGACAATTTTTAAAACGTGGAGCAAGTAAATGGTTATGCCTTCCCACATTCCCCCCCAGGCGCTGTATAATCCTCGGGGTTTTTAGCGCTTCCCCTTGATTATAATAATAATAATAATGCACAGACTTTATACTGATTGCAACTCAGTTATGACAATTTTTTAATGGGAATAATGTTTCATTTTTTGAGATTGTTTCTTTACTGTACGTGTACAGCAACTGTATTAAGTAATTGTAAAATATCACATGACTATTTCTTTCATGTGATGTAACAATGCTCAATGGGGACTGATAATGACCCATTGTGACCTCTGTGTTTTTGGTCCCTGACAATATTTTATTACATGTAATCTACATTATCTTATACTGCATAAAATAAATAAAAAGACGAATTTGAATTGTGTTTTGTGGTAGCACTCAGGGGATGAACTGAGGGTGCACAACACACTGCCCTCTCAGAACTAACATGGTTTTATCAGACCACACTGGCTATTGTGAATCAAGATGGACCCAAAACAACAACCACACACATACAGATAAGAGCATTTAAGTAAGTTTATTCAGGTTACACAATTACATAAACTGGAGATTCAAAGGGTTTTGGGAAGTGCTGCTTCCCAAGCCCAAAAACCCATCTTAGTAGGAACTAGTTACCGCCCTCCTACCCAGGACCAGTTTCTTGGAAGACTTTTCCAGAGTCTTGTCCGGAGTTGAAAACAATTGCGAGACAATAATACTGGGCGACTTCAACATCTGTTTTCAGCAGCAAAATAAGGGGCTATGCAAAAGGTATAAGCAAATTCTAGGATTAAATAGTTACCTCAACAAATTTAATACACCAAACCCGGATCACCCCATTTTCCAGCCACCCTAATTGACTACATACTTGTAACCGCGCTGAGAACATTAGTCAGCCCAGGCGTCATTACACACAGACTTAGTGATCATTTCATCATTTACTGCACCAGGAAAACCACTAGGATAGATAGGCCTACACAGGACAATAAAAATGGGGTCAACTAGAAACTACAGTAAAGAAACACTGGAAAAATGGGCTACACAATTGTGACGGGACAGAGATAACAAGTTGCACGGACTAAACGATGCCTGGGAAAAATTCAAAACAATGTTCACTACCATCCTTGATAATATTGCACCAGTTTAAAGAGGTTAGGATTAAACGAAGAACTGAACCCTGGATGAATACTGAATATTAGATAATTTTAAAATTCAAGACCAGCTGCTAAAAAGATTTAAAGCAAACAGACGGGATATTGCAGCACTAAATGAATTCCGAAGGGTGAGGAACAGAGTACAGAGACTTATAAAAGGACAAAGGCAAAGCATTTATTGCTCAAAAATTGAAGAGGTATAAGCATAACCCCAGAAAGCTCTGGCAAAAACTAAAACAGTTGGGTATAGCCATAAGCCAGTAGATAGGTCTAACATAGAAACTATCGAAAATGAGGTATGCCACGAAACATCTAAGGGGGCAAATTGCTTTTAATTCCTACTACAAAAATCTGTTGCATCAACACTAGTAAGTAAACTACCAGCTGCATCAAATACCTTTAACACAGACTTTGATAAGTTTCAAACATACTATACCAAAAAAAGGGGTAACCCCAAACAGTTTGTCAACTAGTAAGTGTATCTCATGCCTTTTTTTCAAAAAAAAACTAAGCGGGTTTAAAAACCCAACTAAGAGCACAGGCCCTGATAACATCCTGTCAAGTTCCTAAAAGATGGTGCTTCTGAACTGTCAATCCCTATTGCTCACATAATAAATCAAATCAGTCACCCACTAATACCTTTACCGGGGGGGTTCAAGGGGGCCAGAGTTACTCCTATCTTCAAGAAAAATAGTAGGTCTGATGTAAGCAACTATAGGCCTGTTAGTATACTCAGTAAAAATATCTAAAATTCTAGAGAGGGCGGTGTATTCTCAAGTATTAAGTACCTTAATGACAAAAACCCATTCTCCATAGCTATCAATCGGGCTTTAGAAGATCCTACTCAACCGACACCTCCCTTTTTAAAATCTATGGATTACCTGAGAACTGAAATGTCAAAGGGGAACCTCATAGGCATGGTAACCTTAGACCTGCAAAAGACCTTCGATACTGTCAACCACAATATATGTAAGAAACTTCAAGCTATCGGTATAGGTTCTGTAGACTGGTTTAAGTCCTACCTTAGCAACAGGAGACAAATAGTCAAAATCAACAAAAAGGAATCAGAATCCCTGCCGATAACATGTGGAGTTCCCCAAGGGAGTATATTTCTGGTGTCCCTTATTATTCTTATGTTATGTCAATGATATGCCTATCAGTGTCAAGTGCAAACTCCTACTGTATGCAGATGTTTTCAGTTTAATATGTTTATTATGCAACCCATACCCATCCTGTGGGCGGTAGTCAAAAGATTACAGAGGTACATAATTGGTCCAGGGACTGGACTCCAAAGTTTTGATAGCTGAGCAAGTTGACCAGATGTAGTTCATTACCTTTGTATGCAGATGACAGTGCTCTGTTAGTGTCAGGTAAAGACCCACAAGATATTGCTAATGTTTTAACACTGGAACTGGAGTCCTGCAGCAAATGGTTAGTAGACAACAAACTATCATTACACCTAGGGAAAACTGAAGCCATTCTCTTTGGCACGAAACATAAACTGAGAAGGGTAAATAATTTTAATGTCCAGTGTAATGGGGTGCCCATCACTTTGGTTTCATCAGTTAAAATATCTGGGAATCCCTTTGACCCATACATGTCAGGAGAACTGATAGGGAACAGTGTAGTAAAGAAAGCGAATGCCAGACTGAAGTTCCTGTATAGACAAGCACAGTGTCTACCTACTGAGGCTCGCAGGACCCTATGTCTAACCTTATACAATGCCATATGGATTACCTGCTCTTCATGGTACACTGCCTTGACAAAAAAACTGAAAGATAGACTGCAAATCACCCAGACAAAATCGTAAGATTCATCCTGGGGCTGGGACCAAGAGAACATGTTGGCCATGATGAATTACAGCAGTTGGACAGCTGAATGTTGAAGACAGAGTAAAACAACTGAAGCTAAATCAGTGTTTATAAAATTGCTCACAAACAATGTCCAGAATATCTTGCTGTCAATTTTGTCAAGGTTGTGGAGCCAAAGCAATCATAGTACTAGGGGGAGGAGCACAACTTTGTAGTACCACAGTCATTGGCCAGGCTTCAAACACCTTTTATTGTACAACAATAAAGGAATGGAACAGACTACCTGCACATGTCAAAGCCAGTCATAGCATGAACCAGTTCAAGAAGAGTGCCAAAAGGATGTCTGATGAATGTAGCTACAGAAAGGGAGGGGAATGATTTCTATTTTTTAAGCTAACATACGTGTAAATTTTACCTTATTTCCTAGTAATGACCCTCGTATTGTATAGTCTTAATGACCCTCGTGTAGTAGATATCTTTTTAGTATGTATAAGATGTTATCTTCATTATAGAATAATAAGAAAATATTATAACCTTTATATATAAAATAAGTAAAAGGACCCCCAATGGAAATAAGTCACTCTGTCTGACTTTTTTGGGTTATCCTAGTTCTCTACACATATGCATGCTATGTATGATAATTCATAATAATATGTAACTGCAGCACCTCTGTTGTAACCTTGGATAATCCAAAAAAGTCAGATGTGACTTAATTTCCATTGGGGTCCTTGTGATAATTATTATTTATATTTAAAAGTAAAAACAGGTATCTTTGCTATGTAAAAGGAGTTACAATAAAAGAAGATATACTAGGGAGAGACTGAGAAACACTGAATGAGGCCTACTGCCCTATACAAGGCAGGTCCTTCTCAAAACCAAATGTTTGGACTTTGTTTCATTTTAATTTCCAGCAGCTCTCCCCTCAAGGGAGGTTCCTTGATGCTGGTGAGGGCTCTTGATCTAAGGAATTGGCTCTGTGCTCGGTTCCCTGAAGTGAGCCTGCATACCTTCCATCCCCCCACGTGCAATGTATAATCTTACGGTTTAGCGCTCCCCATGATTATAAATTTATAATAATAATCCAGCAGCTCTGATTTAGGAATATATACTCTTTTTTTTTTTCTCTTTTTCGTCTCTCTCAGGGAGGTAGAGCTCACAAAGTCTTAGTTACTGTGGCCCTTTAAAAACCTCAACAACACTACTGTTAACAGTCATTTTTCTTATTCCTTTTTTTAAAAAACAAAAATATTTCTTTGCAGGATTACATGAGATTATAAATTACATAATTGAGTTGCAGTTCAAAGAGTCACTATCATGCAATGGCATTTAAAGGCAGACTTAATGCTTACAGCTACTTAATACTGAAGAATTGACATAGTTTAAGTTGTACATTTTTTTTTTTTATTTTTTATAAGTGACAGTAATTTTACTCTAATTACAATAGTTTCAAAAATAAATATTGAAATTATATTATGGGAATATAACTTTGTGAGTTATTGAAAGTAGTTTAAGTTGGCCTGGTGGCTAAAGCTCCCGCTTCACACAACGGAGGGCCCGGGTTCGATTCCCGGCGGGTGGAAACATTTCGACACGTTTCCTTACACCTGTTGTCCTGTTCACCTAGCAGCAAATAGGTACCCTGGGTGTTAGTCGACTGGTGGGGGGTCGCATCCTGGGGGCAAGATTAAGGGCCCCAATGGAAATAAGTTAGACAGTCCTCGATGACGCACTGACTTTCTTTGGGGTTTTCCTGGGTGGCTTTAAACCCCCCGGGGTTAAAAATCCGAACGAAATCTTATCTTATCTTATCTTATCTTATCTTACAGTTGGTACACTCTGTAATCATTATTTAACTACATGTAAACCACACAACAACCAAATTCTGTAAATTCAACATTGTAATCTTTATAGAGAATAAACTTTGAATTTGAATTTGAATTTGAATTGTTGTGGATACGTATTTATACTATAATGTAATAAATATTAATAATGTATAAACTTTGGGCATCTAGATTGGAAGTTTTAAGATTTAGGTAATTGGGAGATTTTGGTAAAGTTATATATTAAGTATAGTATTGAGTATTTAGTTTAGGGTGAGTAGGTGGCTTTTGAGAAGAGTCTTAAATTGGTGTTCAGACCAGGTTACTTTAGTATTTATTGGTAATGAATTCCAAATTTTGGGGCCCTTTATGTGCATAGAGTTCTTACATAGTGTGACGTGGACACGGGGTACATCAGAAAGTGATCTGTGTCTTGTGTTATGGTCGTGCGTCCTATTAAGGATAGTGAGGAGAAGTTTGAGTGGAGGGTTTATGTTTGAGTGTAGGGTTCTATGTATGTAATAGGCACAAGAATAAGTATGGATGTTCTTTACGGTGAGTAGTTTTAGACTTTTGAATATTGGTGGAGTGTGCTGCCTGGAGTGGGAATTTGTTATCATTCTGGCTGCAGCCTTTTGCTGGGTTATTAGTGGTCTTAGGTGATTTGATGATGTTGATCCCCATGCATAAATTCCATAGATGAGATAAGGGTAGATGAGTGAATGATACAGTGCAAGAAGAGCTGATTGTGGAACACAGTACTTCATCCTTTCTTGCCTGCTGGATACATCACTTAACTGATGATTATTGAATTAGTTTGAAATAATAACTCATACTTTTGAAATTGTACCATTTCATCTTTAATTACCTTTCTTATTTTGCATGGGATTCTCATGGAAATAAACCACTTTGACTTTTTTGGGGGGTTATCCTGGGTAATTTACATATATGTTGCTATGTATGATTATTTGTGTAATTATGTGTACCTGTAGGGGATTAAGACACATGTGTAACAGTTGGGTATCTTTATTGATGGAATGTTTCGCCAACACAGTAGGCTTCTTCAGTCAAATACACAGGCAGCAATAGTAGTGAAATAAAATTGATGGAATCCGTCCATCAGCCTTGGATAAAAAGTATTTGAGGTGGTCAGGTCAGATCCATGATCATTCCAGATCATAGACATGAACTTTTCAACAGGCTGAGGGACTGACCACCTTAAATACTTTTTCTCCAAGGTTGATGGATTGATTACATCATTTTTATTTCATTCCTGACCAGCCGGGCTGTGGCTCATACGTTGGTTTGCGTGCAGCCAGCAGTAACAGCCTGGTTGATCAGGCTCTGATCCACCAGGAGGCCTGGTCACAGACCGGGCCCGCGGGGCGTTTTACCCCAGAACTCTCTCCAGGTAAACTCCAGTAAAACTACTGCTGCCATCTGTATTTGACTGAAGAAGCCTACTGTGTAGGTGAAACGTTGCATTGATAAAGATGCCCAACTGTTTGCATGTGTGTCTTAATCCTCAACTGTCGGATATTTTAAAACCATTTCCAACATGTGAACCTGTACCCAAATAAACTTACTAAGAAATCCTATTTAATAGTCTATGTCGAATTCTTAAGTAGTTTTTAAGATTAATTAATTTGTCTGAAATGCATGCATAGTAGTGATTTTATTTGTGCCTAACAATTTTTAAATTTACATGTAAACTACTTTATTTTGTACCACATGAAAAGAAAAAAAATGGAATTTGAAAATGTTAGTTCTTTTTTCTCCATCCATCCCACTTAGTTCTCATTCTACTTTTGGATAAACTTTCATTCTGCTGTTACTCATACATATTATGTCATTAAGTGAATTGAGTCGTGTTCCTGGGTTTTTGGAAGTGTCATTGACATAAATGTTGAATAGTATAGGGTTTAGACACAAGCCATGGGTACACCGTGCCTGTATAGAGAAAATTAAACCTGGCATTTGCCCTTTTTTTGTTTTACTGTACAAAATAAGAGTTGTTCAAATTTTAACCCAGGGATGTTAGCCACCCAGGAAAACCCCAAGAAAGTCAATGATCCAGGACTGTCTGTCACATTTCCTTTGGGGGGTCCTTTCCGTCTTTCCCCCCAGTTTTAACCCCCCTAGTCAACTACCCCAGGTCCCTTACTGCTAGGTGAATAGGGGACGTAGGTACAAGGGAAACATGCCACTTTTCCCCATCCATGTCGGGGACAAACCACAGACACTCATGTGAAAGGGCAAGTACGTTGCCCCAAAAGCCACCAGATGAAGCAACTTTTTGTACATAAACATGACGCAGACTTCATTCTGATGAATATTTTTGCTTTTCCCTTTGGACCCTTTTAACTGAAACAAAAGGAGCCTGTCATCGCATACAGCTTTTAGATCTAATGAGATGTCATTTACTAGGACAAAAAAGGGGTAGGGGGCCAAAAATATGCTTTTGCGGGAAAGCCACGTGATAGTAAAGAGTCTTTTTAATATTATTAAAACATAAGAATGACGGAGCTTGCAAGACCTCTGGCCCTGCAGGCAGGCACAAGTCACCTATGGCCCAAAAACTAGTCAGGTTCAACAAAAATCCCCCCCCACACCCACTCATGTTTTTGTCAACCTTTTTTTTAAAACTATACAATGCTTTGTTCGGGTTTTCTTGGGAGTTTTTTTCCATTCACCACAACTTGATTACCAAACCAGGGGCTTTCATACCCCTTTCAAAATCTAAATTTTTCAAAGGGAACCATTGCTGGGCCCGCCCTTTAAATACTTTTTAGCACTTTTTTACGGTTTCCCTTTTTTATTTGTTTTCCATTATACACCGATCAAATTCCCCCCTAATTTACCCCTTCTAGAGAGTACAGATTCAAGGCCCTTAGTTTATCCCGCAGAAAGATTTCTGTTACAGGGATCATTTTTGCATCTTTTTTGTACATTTTTCCACCATTTTATCCATTTTTTTAATATGGTGACTAAAACTAAGCTATAAAATTTTTTTTCCTGTTGCTAGGTAAGACTGGAACGATTAATTTTATTCCTTTATGCATTGGCTATGGTTCACTGTATCGAAACCTTGTGTAGGTCTAAGGTAGACCCCTTGTAAAATTTTCTTTTGGCATTTGGATATTTTTAGGGTGGAATGTAATTTTGTTTTGCCAAAAACCCCGTCCCACAAATTACCCAAATCCATTATGAAGCTCAAAATTAGCTAATACGTACTCAATGATATCGAATCAACTTCGGGCTGATACTGATGCATCAAAATCACCCATTAGTACGGAAACACTCTAGTAGTACCCCTTCTTCACTTAGAACGTACTCTTTTGTCAGTAGTGTCACAAATACCTGTTTAGTATATATAGATTTTCCCCCAGCTTGTTATACATAGGCTCCCTGACAAACTCATAGGCCCCGTGGCTAGCTGTGACGCCCACGGCCCCATGCATGTGAGCGCTTGGCCGGAGGCCTTCCCCCCCCATTCCCGCTAGGTTTGACTGGAAAAGGGAAAAGGCTTTTGGGTTTTCCCCACAAGATCTCTGTATAATTTCCCAAAACTGTTTTAGTTTTGCATTCCTTTTACCTACATTTAAACACCCCCCCGAAATTTACTGCACCTGGACTTACAAGGGGCTTTTGACCGTATTCATTCCAAAATAAGATATTAGAGGCTCTTTTCCCTTTATTCTGTTTTTTCAGTTACATACACTATGTACAAAATTTTAAAAAAAATGCCAGAATTTGTTAAAATGGGGGCAGAAGTGAATTAAAATAATATAAAAGATGACTCATGAAATCGTAATGACCGATTGCAAAAAAACCCATACCCGGCGGGATTAAACCCCGTCAGGAGTCTCAAACCCCAAACCCGGGGTTCAATCCCGGCCGGGGTAGGGTTTTTAATATCAAAGATGGTTGCAAAAAACTCCCTACCATCATAGTACTTCTCCTTAGCAACGAATTTTTTTAAAACAGTGGGGCTTAAAAACAAAACCCATCATTAAATGGGGGAGGCTGTACTTATGTAATCCATCAGGTAAATTTAACCCTTTCAGGGTTTCCGACACATAGTAGGGCTTTGCCCGGGGTTATTGAGTACTGTAAGCCTAAATCTAGCCCCTTCAAATTTAGCAAGAGAAGCTGGTGGGCCTACTATGAAAGAAGGGGTCTATGTTTTCAGTGTCCCGGTATAAAAAAAATCCTCAGCAAACATGTGTAATGAAAAAAAAAAACTTTGCCCCGATTTTTTTGGGTTTTTAAAACAGCGATTTAGCACTTATTTCATATGGTTTTATGGTTGTATTTAGTTTTCCTGGTCTCATTTTATAGAATGGAAGACATATTACAGAAATTGAGAGGGATTTTGATTGGTTTCACAATGAAAAGTACCTTGAAATTGAGCTCAAAGTAGCAGAAATGTTCGATTTTTGCCAAAGTTCAAAAGTAAACAAATCATGCACGCATCCCATACACGTCAACTGGTGAGTCTAATATTTTTTCACAAGTGCGCTGATATTATTTATATCATTTCTACACTAATGCAGTAGTCTGCATAACAGTAAATCTTCTATTTTTTGTGAGAATAAAAATTCAAAGTGGAAAGCAAAAGAAATGTAAGAGGGGCCTGGGGACATGAATAATGAAGAGAGGAAATGTTATTTTAGTGCCAGGAATGTCTGTCTAGTTTATTCTGGACCCTATTTGGAAATTCACATCTTTTGAAATTTGTGTGAAATTGGAAAAAATTGTTTAATTTCTGACACTTTATTAGATAGTTGAAACCAGTAAATGGGTGGTTTCTTGTACTCATTCGATAGAAAAAATGGAGTTCTAGTGAAATAGTTATTTTTTTTGTTGACTAGTACACTGGAATTGGCCGAAAATAGGGCTCAAAGTGGGCGAAATCGCCGATGCGTAAACACGTCGAGACCGCTAATTCGCAAGAGCATAATTCCTAATTTTTCCATCAAATTTCATACTTTTGGTGTCATTATGTTTGGGAAAAAAGATTCTCTATCTTTTCATAAGAAAAAATTTTTTTTTTTTTCCAAAAAATTTTCGACCTGAGAATAAGTTTAGGAGAGGGCCCTCTTGACCCTGAAAGGGTTAAGTAAGTGTCATGAAAATCTCTCTGAAACTTGATTGCTATTTGTAAAATTGTTATCATCCTTTAGATACTTTGCTACATAGAAAATTTTATTTTGCTTTTATCTAGGATTTTGAAGTATGATATGTATAGATACCCTTGTGGATGACAGCAAAGAAACCACACTCATTACTGACAAGACCATCTATATAATGCATGGTAAAAAAGCTTAAATATTAATTTTTTTCAATTCAAATTCAATTCAAACTTTATTCTCTATAATATTACAATGCGAGTTTAAGAATTTGGTTATTGTGTGGTTTAATGATAAATGAATGAAACATGCATTGAAAGGCAAGTAGAGGGTAAATTCCTGTGTATGCACCTTTGACAGCAAAACAAAACTTCAACACATAAACTTTTTTCTAAGAAAATATCCAACATAGTGGCCATACTTTCAAAAATATGGTGCTAAGTGCTACAGACATTTTTTGTTTTTACTACTCTCAAATCTTCCCTTTTATCACTTATAGTATTTTTACATGGGGGTCTAAAAAAACAAATCACCTTCAACTTGCTGCTGCTCAAACAGAAATTATTAGAATGATCACCCAATCAGGTTGCAGACAAAATCATCTCTCCCCTTCCATTCAAAAGTTTGAACCTGTGAACAAAACAAATATCCACACTTACTACTGTGTAAGTAGTGGTAGTGTGGATACTACTATGTATATTACATTACTACTATGTATACTGGACACTGCATTCAAGTTTTTCATACAGGGGTTTCAAACGAACACACAGGACATAACACAAGGGGCTTAGTGTCTCTTTGACATATCACGTTTTCGACTTACCCGTTTTTAAAATTCCATACAAACTAAAACCCCTAATATAAGAACTCACTACTGTATATGATGACAAAAGTTCCCTATATACCAACTCTTTCTAGAAAATACCTCCTGAGCCTCATGTGATTATTGCATTATTAATAATTTTTTGTTATTATCTATAATACCTCTTGTAACCTGCTTACCAAGCTTAATTATCATCCATGCTCATATACTATGTTATTGTCATCACCCTTTTTTTTGGCACCTAATTATTTATGTAACCAATGTAACCAAATTGTCAGTTTGTTTTAGATTACTCTCTGAAATTTGCTGACCTAGAAGATGTACAGAGAACCTTCACGGCACACATAACTGTGATAAAACACCTCAATAAAACACCTCAATTACTGGGAACGCTTGAAGTTCCTCAACCTGTACAGCCTTTCCTCACTTAACGACGGAGTTCCATTCCTAAGACCAAAACAAAGATGACCTCTTGAATAGTCTACCAAAAATATATAAAACATGGGAGAAAAAGGTAGTGAATCAAAAAAATGCAGAATGCCCATACCACAACAGATAACTTGAAACTATCTAGTCACCCACATAGTGCTAAACCAGACCCATCCCCCAGTCATAGCACCAATAACCACAGTGCTGGTGCTGGCCCAGGCTCAGCCCCCCAGCCCCAGTGCTGACTCAGTTCTAGCCCCCAGCCTTATTGCCAGCCCAGGCTCTCCTAGGGACCCTACCACAACCACCACTAAAACCGTAAATATACAACCATCATTGCACAAGACTGTGGCCCACAGTACAGATGTAGGGGAGGAGTGACTTTCGTCTTAATGAAGTGAAATACCATGGCATCCCAGCAGATGGGTAGCATTACTTGGATACTGAGGATTATAGTCAGTCCGCGAACTGGCAGAAATTGACAACATACCCTTCAACGTATTTCAGAGGGGAGCCTTTTCTTACAAAAGTAAATTTTCCGGTGGGGCCCACTTGATATGATGGAATATCAGGAAAAAAATGAACATCTCAACAATTTAACCAAAAAAATTAGTTGCTCCTGTCTAAAGGATGTGGGTTCTTCATTCCTGTATATCTGTCAAAATGTGTTTTTTTGGTCCCAAACTCCTCGGTCCTCCAGAAGCAGTGTTAACACATCTCTGCCTGCATACCATCTAAAAGGGACCAGAAGGCACAGACCCCACAAGACAAACAATAGTAGCTACGACAACCCAACTCCAGGTGACTTTTTAGTGGCAGGAAACGGAAAAAGAAAATGGAAGGAAATAAAAATAGTCCACCACCTTGGAGCCTTGTTGGACTGGAGGTGCAGCCAGTGGCCACCCATGGCCCTCTAGAACTACAACTACTGATGCCAATAACAAAATCCCCCCAACAAACACAATACAACCTCGTTCATATTTGCTAATATACAGTGGACCCCCGGTATTCGATATTAATCCATTCCTGAGAGCTCATCGAATACCGAAAATATCGAAAACCGAATCAATTTTCCTCATAAGAAATAATGGAAATCAAATTAATCCATGCAAGACACCCAAAAGTATGAAAAAAAAATTTTACTACATGAAATATTAAGTTTAATGCAATAGAATAATTACAATAACAATAAAATAATTGACACTTACCTTTAATGAGATCTGGTGATGATTGATGGGATGGGAGAAGGGGAGAGGTGTTAGTGTTTAGAAAGGGGGAATCCCCTTCCAAAATT
>NW_026469001.1:0-12712 GCF_026875155.1 Cherax quadricarinatus | reverse complement strand
AAACTTGGGAACCCTTGTTCCCCCAACTGGGGACCATTTTAACAAATGGACAAACCTGATGCGCACCTTCGCTATAGACTTTTAAAAGGTTTCTCGAAAGCCGTATTCATAAAGATCGATGGACGAAGCTCGACTAGTGAGGCCAAGTCATTACTACCTACCTGCTACAATTCTCCTATTATGGACTGATGAAGCCTACCATGTAGGATCGAGAACGTTTCTCGTCAAGAATGAAGTATAGATGTCTACAGAAAACAGTAATACGATAAAGCATCAGAAAGGGAAAGTTAACTAGTGGTTTTCCACAAGAATTCACTAACTACCACCGCACTCTTCCTATTAATTTGTGACGACCTACCAGAAGGATCGAGTCTTACTTTTCACTGTGAATGAGGTAACAATAAACGAATAAAGCAGAAGAGACAGCGGACAAACTTAGGTAGATATCAAAGATTAGAATTTAATTAACGAGGGGTAAACTGCAATACGAAAATGTAGTGTCAGTACCACATAGAGAAGGTGAGGGCAGAACAGACACAGTTACAGCATGGGTGGACAGAGCTATACAAATCAAAGAGTGAAAAGACCCTGGGGGTAAATGCAACCCAAGATATCCAAAAAATGGACACTATATAACGTTAGCAGCATTTACAGGGTCATCAAACCTCAGAAAAATTCAGAAACCCGGTAAGCAGAATCCTAGTACTTTAGTGTTGAACTGAATATATTAAACCAATCACAGAGTACGCGGGCCAGGCACGGAGCAACACCTGACAAAACATGTGCAAATGCTCCGAAGAATCAGGCTAGTACGAGAACTGAGGAAGATGCACGATGAAACAAGTTGTTGAAACTAAACCTTTCAAACCCAGAGAAGAGAAAAACATGACATGAGTACGATATACAAAAACCTAAGAGAGATAGAAAGGACTGAATGGGAGAGACGGAATTATGAAAACCAACATCAAGTGGACACAGGTGGAAGCTAGGAAACACAGATGAGCGAGAGGGATGTAATGAGGTATTTCTTTAGTTTCAGGGTGGTTAAAAGTGGAATGAGTTTGATAAAGCAGTGGCAGAAGTAAGCTCAATTTACAGCATCCAGAGTAGATATGATAGGGACTATGAACCAAAAATCTTTGATGTTGGTCAAAGAGGTCTGTGAGGCGGAGTTACAATATTTGGTGCTCCGTGGCCTGGTGGTAAAAGCTCTCGCTTCACACGGCGAGGGTCCGGGTTTGATTTCCGGCGAAGGGGTGGAAACATAGGACGTGTTTCCTTACACTGGTTGTCTATGCCAACCATCAGTAAAATGGGTACCTGGGTGTTAGTTGACTGGTGTGGGTCGCATCCTGGGACAAAACTGACCTAATTGCCCGAAATGCTCAGCATAACAAGGGCTTTCTAGTATGTCATTGATGTCAAGCTAGGCCTGTATACCTTGTACATGTACTTGTAGTAAATAAAGATATTATATTATGTTATTATTATATATATACTCGACGCATCTCGCGCACTACAAGCTAACAGAAGTACGACAGGAGAGAGAAGGGATGGGTAGACTTCATCTTCTTGGCCAATAAGAACGCTTTCCAACACAGTACCACACAAGAGACTGGTAAGGTAAGTTAAACTGGCCAGCTGAATGTTACAACTCGAGTCATGTAGCGAGGGTTCGACCTCTGCAATCTGATAAATACAGCTAAGCAAAATTACGAAAACAAAGAGTATAAAAAACATGAAATTAATTATACACATAAATAGATAATCTCAACAAAAGTTTCCCTTATCTGTTTAAGGCACCAACAAACTTGCTGAGAAACGTTCATACACGAATGAAATGAAGATGCGAAAGCAACGTTCATTTAGCAACGTTATTTAGCAACGTTCATTAACACTTAAAGGAATATTCATTAACAGGTATAACATAAATCTAAAAAGCGTTCATTAAATGGTACAACACAAGTTCAAAAGAACAATAGTTTACTAGTAAGACAACACTGCATAAAAATACGTTCAGAAGTAAACAAAATTCCATAAGAACGTTCATTCACAGATTACATTACATACGTACGTACGTTCATTCACAGATACATTACATACGTACGTTCATTCAAAGATACATTACATACGAACGTTCATTCACAGGTACAACAGAACAAATGATCGTTCATTCATAGGTGCAGTAGAATATAAGAAACATTCACAGATACAACAGAACATGAGAAAGTTCATTCGCATGTACAGCAGAACATGAGAACGTTCATTCACAAGCACAAAAGTGCATAAGAACATTCATTCACAGGTGCAACAGAATATAAAAACGTTCATTTACAGACACAACGGAGCATTAAAAACGCTCATTCATAGGTACAAAATATAAGAACGTTCATTCACAGGTGCAACAGAAATAAGAACACTCATAAACATTCACAATAACAGAATATAGACATGCTGATTTACTGATTCACAATAACTCAGATTCACAGGAGGAACAGCACAACATAAGAACAATCAATAAGGCACCAGAAGGTCCATTCACAAATACAAACAACAGACCCATAGAAAATTGATTCACAATTCGACAACAGAGCAGAACAACACTCCATGACAGGCAGAGCAACACTCCATGACAGGCAGAGCAACACTCCATGACAGGCAGAGCAACACTCCATGACAGGCAGAAGCAACACTCCATGACAGGCATAGCAACACTTCATGACAGGCAGAGCAACACTCCATGACAGGCAGAGCAACACTTCATGACAGGCAGAGCAATACTCCATGACAGGCAGAGCAACATTCCATGACAGGCAGAGCAACACTCCATGACAGGCAGATCAGTAGTGATGGTGGCAAGAACAAAACACAACTCAGTGTTGAAGGTGAGTCTCCTTGAGTGGTTGTGTTTGTTGCTTCTGGTGGTGCGAGGGACACGCCCTCTCACCCTCCTCCACCACTCCCTCACCACACTCTTTTTCTTCCATCTACCCTTTCTCCTCCTATCTCATCAGCCTCCTTGCAGCCTCTTCCTCTTCATTTTGTCCTGAGGTACTTTTTCTAATTCTTCCTTCCTTCTTCAGCCTCCTTCTTCTTCATTCTCCTTTTCTCTTTGTTGTCAGCTTGAATGCTTCTCATTCTTTCTTTCCTCTTCAATCTCCTTTCTTCCTCATTCTCCTTTTCCTGTGGTCGTCAGTTTACATGCTTTTCATTCGTTCCTTTCCTCACCATTCTTCTTTTTGTCTTTATCTCAGCAATGGACATTCACCCTCCCTCCTTTATTCCACTTCCGTTACCTTTTCTACTATACTCTTCGTGTCCTATTTTTACTGTACCTCCTCCTTCCTTTTATTCTCTTCCGTGTTCACTGTCTCCTCCTCTTGGGTTACCTTCAAATATTAGCATATAATTATAAATGGAAATGTCTATGTACTTAAGGTCTTGAACATCCGTGTCTTTCCTGGAGGTTTTCTAAACGTTTTATGGATTCAGTATCCGGGTTTTCTACGTTTCGGGGCTTCAAGTTCCGGGTCCTCTACGATGACATGGCTCGATTGGCAACACATTCTTTGGTTCAGTTTCCGGCATGGGTGGGAACGTTGGGCGTGTTTCCTTTCACATGCTGTCCCTGTTAACCTAGCAAGCATGTATTTACCTGGGCGTTAGTCGACTGGTGTGGGTCGCATCCTGTGGGACAAGACTAAATGGAAATATGACAGTCCTCGATGACGCACTGACTTCTTGGATTATCCAGTATATCCATGTATATGTCTTCCATGATGACCTAAAATTTCTTTAAGAGCTTGCACATCTGGGTCCTCTACGCCGGTTTGGAACATCCGGGTCCCCTACGCAGACAAGGAAAATGTAATTAAGGCTACAACTTTAGGGTCCTCCGCAATGGCCGTGAAGCCTTTGAACTCTCGAATTTAGGCGTTCCAGACCCTAACTATGGAATCAACGAAACCCCGGGAATAGAGGCCCCATTCCTTTGGGGTAGGGAAATCAGAGTAAAAAAAGTTTCCCAGCAATGGTTTTTACACCCATTATGGGAAAAGAATGTTGGATGAAAAAATTGAGGTAATCATCCCAGCTTGGAGTGAAGGCTGAAACACGTTTCCCGGGCTAATGGACTGAACCTTTATCCTTCATTCCATTCTTTGATCCGTACGGGAAATTGTCTGGAAACCCGGGTAATGAAAGTTTCCTCAGTGGGGATTCCCATTTTAAAAATGGGTCTCTTTTTTAAATACATAAGGTAAAAAAAGGTAAGGGGCCATTTTCACGGGAAGCAAGTCAAACAAAGCTGCGAGGAACTCAGAATCGAAGTGATGCTCAGTAAATTTTCCATCCCATTAATATCTTGCTAACTCCCTAAACCTACCCCTCGTAGACTTTACGGGTCAAAGGTGAATGTAAACCAAAAAGTGAAGTAACCCCCGGCCCCTTAGCGAAAAAAAAATTATAAAAAATTTAATTTGTTCGCAAATTAAAAAGCATTCCAATATCTCTCTTAGATCAGCGATGCTTAGTGATGAAAAACTAAAATCAGTTAGTGAAAACCCCCGGAGCAAACCCCATTTGTGGGCGCCAGGTTTAAGTGTGGTTGGGATGGTGTGAAAGTGTAGTGCGTTGTTCAAGGTTGCAGGTTAAGCCCTCTGCCATTGATTCGCCGTTATAAGGAATTCTGCCTCTATTGATATTTTCTTATTTTAATCTTTGGAATGATTTACATCAAACCTTTTTTTCTCCCAATATTTTCGAGAAAACAAACCCGTGTTAGGTTGTTGCCTGGGGTGTTACGTGCATTGTGTGTGTAAAATACCCATACTGGCCCAGGCTGTGGGGCAATATGGGGGCCAGTGTCATGGGCCAATACCTTGAACCGGCGGGGTCAGTACTGTGTGAAAAATGCAAAGGGTCAATACTTTTGGTCGATCTCAGGCCAAAGTTTGGGGATCAAAGCATGGGCCCATGCTGTGGGACAAAGCAGTAGGCAGTGTTGGGGGTCAAAGCAGTACCAATGTTGGGGGCCCCGAAGTGTAGGCCCAATTTGTGGGCCAAAGCAGTGGGCCCCGTGTTGGGGGCCAAAGCGTGGGCCCCGTTTTGTGAGCCAAAGCATAGGCCAGTGTTGTGACCCAAAAAGCAGTTGCATTTTTGTGGCCAAAGCGTAGGCCGTTTTAGCCAAACCCTGGGCCCAGTGTTGTGGGCCAAAGCAGTGGGCCCATGTTTGTGAGCCAAAGCAGTAGGCCAGTGTTGTGAGCCAAAGCAGTGGGCCCATGTTGTAGAAACAGATCCCAGTGTTGGGGCCAAAGCGTGCAGGTTGTGACCCAAAGCATGGGCCGGTTTTGGGCCCAAAGCGTAGGCCAGTTTTGTGAGCCAAAGCAGTGGGCCAGTGTTTGACCCCCCCGCGTAGGCCATTTTGACCCAAAGCTGTATCCCAGTGTTGTGAGCCAAGCAGTGGGCCCAGTGTTGGACCCAAAGCAGTGGGCCGTGTTGTGGCCAAAGCAGTAGGCCAGTGTTGTGAGCCAAAAGCGAGGCCAGTGTTGTGACCAAAGCGTGGGCCGTTTTGTGAGCCAAGCGATCCAGTGTTGTGGGCCAAAGCAGTAGGTCAGTGTTGTGAGCCAAAGCAGTGGGCCCGGTTGGGGCCCCAAAGCAGTGGGCCCAGTGTTGTGGCCAAGCAGTGGGGCCAGTGTGTGAGCCAAAGCGAAGGCCGTTTTGGGGGGCAAGCATAGGCAGTGTTGTGAGCCAAACATGGCCAATGTTGTGGCCAAAGCGTAGCCAGTGTTGGGGGCCAAGCTAGGACGGTTTGGGCCAAAGAAAGTGGCAGTGTTGGGGGCCCAAGCAGAAACCCCAATGTTGTGGGCCAAAGCAGTAGGCCAGTGTTGTGGGCCAACATGGGCCCAGTGTTGGGGGCCAAAAGCAGAGGCCATTTTTGTGGGCCAAAGCTAGGCGTTTTGTGACCCAAAGCAGTAGATATGTGGGCCAAAGCAGAAGCCAGTTTTTGGGGGCCAACGTAGACTAATTGGGCCAAAGAGTAACCCGTGTTGGGGCCAAAGCAGTAGGCCAGGTTGTAGCCAAAAAGCAGTAGACTAATGGGGCCAAAGCGTGGGCCGGTTGGGGGCCAAAACAGTGCCCAATGTGTGGGCCAAAGCGTAAAACCATGTTGGGGCCAAAGCAGTCAGTTTTGTGGGCCAAAGAGTAGGCCAGTGTTGGGGGCCAAAGCATAGGCCGTGTTGTGGGCCAAAGCAGTGGGCCAGGTGTGACCAAACGTAGGCCAGTGTTGTGGGCCAAAGCAGTAGGCCAGTGTTTGTGAGCAAAGCAGTGGGCCCATTTGGTGAGCCAAAGCGTGGGCCAGTGTTGGGGGGCCAAAGCAGTAGGCCGGGTGAGAAAAAGCAGTGGCCCATGTTGTGAGCCAAAGCAGTGGGCCCTTTTGGTGGGCCAAAGCAGTGGGCCAGTGTTGGACCCAAAAGCAGGGGGCCGTTTTGTAGCCCAGAGGCCAGTGTTGGGGGCCAAAGCAGAGGCCAGTGTTTGGGCCAAGCAGGCCAGTTTTGTGCCAAACGTGGCCGTGTTGTGGGCCAAGGTAGGCCGTGTTGTGAGCCAAAGCGTAGGCCAGTGTTGTGGATTGTTGCCCCTTTTTCCTCACCTTTGTTTTTTATGCTTTTTTTTTTTTTTGGGAATTTTCAAAGCATTATGGAAATTATATGTTTTACAAAAAAAAAAAAGTTTTATAAATTATATACATGACAGATAATTTGTTTTTGCATGCATGGTCGCACAGGTTCCCCAAATTTGCTTTGAGTATACACAAAAAAGTCCCCTTTTACAATTTTATTGTTTTCTTAGTTTTATATTGTTCCCTTGTTATTAATTGTTTAAATAAAACTATTGCTTGAAAAAAAAGATGATCCATTTTGAAAAGTCATTTTGAGTAGGTAAAAACGAAAATTCTCGTACAGTAATAGTATATAGAATAGTCAGGTTGAATCCCTTTGTTTTCAAAGGTTTTTAGAACTTCTGGTTTTTTTAACAATTTAAAACTTACTAGGAGCCGGGGATTAGAGGTAATTTTTATATGTGTAATTGAAAACTTTGAATGGTGGTGCCCGTTTTCTCTATTAGAATCCTTTTTTCTCAAAGGGTTTTTTAATGTATAATTAACTTTGTGGTATGTTGTCTATATGATTTGGGAGGTTTCCCGGCTAATGTTGCGGTGTCCTTTTCCCTGGTCGAGGCGGGTGTAGTAAAAAAGTCTGGATGGAAAAACTTTAATGTCATGGGTTTTCAAAATGGGGAGGGGGGATATTGTTTTTGGAAGCCAGTTTGGCCCAAAAAGATGGTCGGTTCCACTGTAGGAAGAAGGGTAAATGCAACAAAAAACGTCTGAAGGGAAAAAAATGCTAACCCCAACGAATACACAGGACGAAAATTACGGTCGTTTTTTTTTTTTTAACATCAGCTGAGACTAAAACCAAAAAGTATATAAAAATTTTTTTAATAATCTTTTTTGAGAATGCGCTCTAGAAAATTATGAAGGCGCCTTTTTTGCAGAAATGTAAAATGAAAACAAGCATATTTATGCATCAGGGTTTTACTGGTAAATATGATAGTTGGGCATTTGCTGGTATGAGGTCCCCAAAATTTTTTAAAATTTTTATGATCGTGAAGGACATAGATCTTTTTTAATAAATTGGGGTGAATGGAGAAAATTCATTTTTACTCTATCTTGTCAAATCTTCAACCAAAAAAATTAAAACGAGATATAATTTTTTTTTGTCAGAGAATGGATTTAGAAACACTAAATGCTGAGTGAAGAGTCCTTTAAAGTGCCCCCACCATTTGGGGCACTTAATTAGTCTTAAATTAGGGTAAGCAACTGTACCTTCAGATAAAAAGCCCCGCGTTGTCCCAGTAAATGGAAAGAGAGTAAAACCCCTCTGGGGCCCCTTTGATCGTAAGTATCTAATTTGCCGGGTCACCATCGGGAAGACCCGGCCCGGGGGGTCCGGCGAATCAGCTTGAATGAATGTATCTAAAGGGATTTGCTTGGCAAAAGATCGACAGTGAGTATGTAAAATTTTTTAATGAACGAAGAAGTGTAAAATTTTTCTTTGCCACTCATTCGGAGTTTTTTGTTTAATTTTTTCTAACCAAAGTTTTTTAAAAACAGCCCAAAACTGCCCAATAAATTTCTTCTATTGATAAGGGCGACGGAAGCCCAAACGTCAACGTTCCCCTCCAGAGTGTAAGTTAGATGTGAATTGAATAATAATTGCATTAAAAAATAGAGAAACTTAGAGCTAAATATGTATTCATATTATGAATATAATTAACATTTAACTATTGTAAGACTAGCTCCTGGTAAGATATATTTTTATGTATTAAAGAAATTGGGACCAACATAGGCCCAAAAAAAAACCAAACTCTTTCGAAGTAAGATTTACCAGTTTGTAAGGTATAAATAACCATGCAGGTAAGAAATTTAAAGATTTATTTAATAAGCATTTGATTTAACTAAAATTATGATAAACATTACACTGAACTACTGTCTTTACCAAGCCATTATATTGTTCCATGCATGATGGTAATACAGAGTTGTATATTTATTCATAAAAAACACAAAATTTTCCCCAAGTTTTAACGAGATTACTGATAAAGTATTGGGTTTAGATAACCTTCATTATTACTTCTGAGGATATACACTTAGTGTGAATCTGTTAAAATTCAACTAAAAGTCGTTTCATAGTTATTTTTTTTTAGTCATTCTGCGAGTTTGATTTTAGTGAATCATTGTTCAAATCACTTGCAAGTTGAGGCATACCTATGATTTTTTTCTGGAAGATTTGGTTTGCTTGTCAGTGCACCAGATGATATAGAAAAATCTCTCTTCACACCATATCCTTACCACTCCTTAATTAATATAGAAAATGCAGTACTGTGGAAAGGGATCTATGATAAACCACGATACGGGGGGTTAGAACCGATGGCAAGTAATAGTAACACGGGAAAAGCCAGTGCGTGAGCCACTGGGCCAGTTGGCTTATGCACTGGCCTGAGGTTCACGACTCATCTCCCCCAGGTTCTAACCCCATCCGTACGGTGATTTGTTGCAATCGGGTTATTAAGATTTCGTGAGTCATGAGGTCATGACGGAATTATGATCGATGTTGACAGCATTTTGTAACAGTGAAGAGACAATGGAGCAATCCCACAAATAACCCGCACATAGAAGAGAGGACTTACGACGACGTTTCGGTCCGGCTTGTGTATCGTTCCAGTCACGGTATTGTGCCTTTTTTTGGTTATTTAACAATGGGCAAGTTGGATAAATTACCCTCTTAGGTTAAACTCCTGAAAAAACTGCCTCACCAATCATTTACTCCAGGTATTTAACCAGTTAAAATTTCACTGAAATATTCTGACATTTTAAATCACTTACCAAAAATTCTCTTGATAGTTTGAAATGAGATGTTAGAGGTATATTCGAAATGGTGTCACATGCTTTTGATGAGTCTGTGGAGGTGAACATAGCAATGGAGTTCTTCATGCATTCTCAAAGTTGTTTTCATAATAAGGGGCCACTTATGATAAGCCGGATAACGAACTTGAGATTGTCAACAACAGTGCTCTTCAGACAATGTGGAGAAAACGTCTCTTTTTTGAAATCTTTCATGCCTTGCTAAGACATCTCACTCGAGATATATAAGTGGCTCTTGTATGACTGAGTCTTCTGAAGGAGCAGTGGAAAACCAGTGACCACTGGACCGAGTCTTTTGTTCTTTTGAGGCAACAAGAATTACTTGTTCCACAAACTTTCATCCTGTGTTTTAAACAAAAGAGAAAATCTTCGCAGTTTTGCCATTTTCAATCTGGTTCGATTCATTGGTGCAATCTTACGCAACTGTGTCCACTTGCCATTCCTTAATACAGCAGCTTCACGGTGAAATATCTCCTCCCACCGATGATATCTTATTCAGCCGTTTCAAGAATTCCTCGATGTTCATATTTCCTCCTAATGTTTCGTTATCCTCTTAACTATCTTCGTTGATACGATACGAGTCGATAGGACGAATGAACTGAAGAGGGAATACATACACTATTCAGTTCATTTGCACAACATTTCCCTACGCAACTGCCTCAATAAATTAACTCATCATGGGGGCGCTTCTTCTTGAAGCTGTTTGTAAGCTTTAGTTTCGGGAATGAGCATCGAATTTTTGTTTCCTCTTTGTTCATGCATATCAAAGAGGCGTAAGGATAAGTTAGTATCCTGGATCACTCACACTTGCAATCAGCTCTTCTCTTCTGAACTTTTTTTTTTTCCTTCAATGCCGATCCCGTCAGAGACGATGATCATGCCAACATTCTTATTATGCCATTTCCCTGATTGGCTACTAATTATGAATATTTGCTTGTGATTGAAGTCAGTTGTGTATCACCTAAGACGTTGACGTGGCGAAATTGCTGGCGCTCTTTGATGAAGTTGATGCAGGTTTGAGCAGTGAAGGAAGAATTGACATTCATAGCAAGGCATCACATATCCTTTACCATTTCTTTCTGACAAATTATTCATCACTTGTAATCCTTTATAGAGAGTCACGTGAAACAAAATTACGTTCACTTAATAAAGTTTGTTTAGGGAAAACTGTACTGCTTAAAAAAAATTTAAAATACTTCTGTTCTAATTAAAGATAAAAAAAAATTAAGACTAATGTATGATGGGACGCACTTGAAGATCATACAAATGCTGAGCGACTCACTCGATGAATCATTCAGATCATGCAAACCTCGTTGCGTGTCGTGAGCATGATCTGCACGAATCATTCCCTGGGGCAACATTTTTCCCTTGTATCCCGCATGTGTCTTGCACCATTTGTTTGTGATACCTCTTAGTTTAGGCCATGAAGGCTTGTTCGGTTCCGAGTTGGAGCGATTTATGATCTTGATGTAGAATGACGAGTCTGGAACTTTTACAAATGGCGTCAGTGTAGAAGAAGGTAATGACGGCATGTTCTTCGGAAAGTTCACAGTGCTCTCTCATGTTAACCTATAGTCTTAGGGCCTTATTCTCTTATTCACTCAGACTTTACTTTCTCTGCCACTCAGACTTTACTTCCTCTGCCACTCAGACTTTACTTCTTCTGTCACTAAAACCCTTTACTTTTCGTCACTCAGTCTTTACTACCACTGTCACTTAGACTTTACTCCCTCTGTCACTCAGACTTTACTACCTCTGTCACTCAAAACTTTATTACCTCTGTCACTCAACTTTACCTTACCTCTGTCACTCAGACTTTATACCTCTGTCACTCAGACTTTACTACCTCTGTCACTCAGACTTTACTACCTCTGTCACTCAACTTCACTCCCTCTGTCACTCAGATTTTTCTACCTCTGCCACTCCAAAGTTACATGGTAGGGACAAACACTAACTGTATTCATCTATTATAGTCCACCACAAGCAGTTCATTAAAATTATCATCAAAAATTGCGTTCCGGGTCCAGCAGCTACAGAAGCTCCGAATTTTACTTCCATCAGAGCTCGAAAATGTTTTTTACGGAAATAATTATCATCTTTTTTACTGAGCATCAGGTGCTTATTCAGTTAAAATCTTAATGAATTATCAACATGAACAATTCAAGTAATTCATTTCCAGCAGGGAGTGACACAGACGTTCCAGTTACACATCTGACTCAGTCTTGTGCCTTACCAGGACTGTGCTGCGAAAGCTAAAATATATATGTAACACTCAGACTTTATTTCTTCTGTCACTCGACTTACTACCTCTATCACTCAGACTTATACCTCTATCACTCCAAACTTTACTACCTCTATCACTCAAACTTTTCTACCTCTGTCACTCAGACTTTACTACTTCTATCCTCAAAATTTATTACCTCTGTCACTCAGACTTTACTACCTCTATCACTCAAACTTTACTACCTCTGTCACTCAGACTTTACTACCTCTATACTCAAACTTTACTACCCTGTCACTCCCGACTTTACTACCTCTATCACTCAAACTTTTCTACCTCTGTCACTCAACTTTACTACCTCTATCACTCACAACTTTTCTACCTCTATCACTCAAACTTTTCTACCTCTGTCACTCAGACTTTACTACCTCTATCACTCAAACTTTACTACCTCTATCACTCAAACTTTACTACCTCTGTCACTCAACTTTACTACCTCTGTCACTCAGACTTTACTACCTCTGTCACTCAGACTTTACTGGGTCTTGCCACTTAGACTTTACTTCATCTATCATATATATACATATATACAAGGATATAATCTGTTTTATTCAAATAGTCTTGTTATCATTTTAAATTAATGTCAATTAACATGTATGTTTGACCTCGATTTTGTTTATTTCATTATCTGACGCAAACACTGCATGAATTGTTAATTAATAATCAATTACAAATGGATTTTAGTATGAATGTGACATAACCGGCTTATCCATACTTTTATGGTTAAATATTTTGTTTCCCAATACGAAGGCCCCCAAAATTTTTTGATGTTATTAAAGTTAAAACAATCACTTCAGATAAAAATTTTAGTTTTATGAGTGTGTCTTGGGGGAGCCTCGATATATCATGATGTTATCAGATTTTTTTGTCTCTGGATGAGCGATGGTCTAAGCAACAATTTGTAAAAACATGTATGAAAAAGTTTTCAAATGGACGAAAAAAAGTTCTCCCTA
>NW_026469000.1:0-32481 GCF_026875155.1 Cherax quadricarinatus | reverse complement strand
GTTAATATTACAAAGTTGCTGAAAATATAGATAAAACAAAATGAGAAAGCTTTTATTAGAGGAGTAAGGATCCTTTTTTAAAAAATACACACTTTTAAATCAAGATAATATTTGCACATTCAAAAAGATATATTAGAAGTTAAGCAACCACTTTATCTCGGCTTTCAAATTCTTGAGATAGCTAAAAAGGAAATTGTATCATTTTTGGTATAAAGTTTTAAAACGCATTATGGTGATGATGTAAGACTTTTTTATACCGATACTGACTCGTATATTTTTACTTGAAATGTAAAGATTTGTACACCGAGTTAAAAAGTGAACCATTGTTGGGTTATATGGATTTTCAAATTTCAGCCCTGATCATCCCTTATATGATGATAGTAGAAAAGGGGAGCTGGGGTTATTGAAATCTGAAATGTTGATAACCATATTAGCGATTGAAGCCCTGAAGCTAAATGTATTCTGTCAAGATTGCTGGAAGATCAACTAATGCAGCAGACCCAAGGGTATTCCTTCGCATTTTATGCCATTATTAACACATGCAAGATATAAAAATGTTTTATCAAATGCAGATAGAGAATTATTCACGTGTAAGTGTATAAGTAATGTAAAAGGTGAAATATGTACGGTAAGAATTAATAAGAGAGGTTTGTCAGCCTTTGATGATAAAAGATATCATTTGAATACTAATGAATCCTTGGCTTATGGACACCTAAATATTCCACCATCTAAACGAGGAGAATAGAGTGATGTAATGGCTGTATAATAAATAATGAAAAAATATTGTGTATTAGTGTTATCCTGAAATGTGTCTTTCTGATGATGAAAATGTTTTCCCTATGATGTATATGTGTAGGGGTAAAGTTCGACATGATTCAGCTTGTATGTGTGACGTCACTACTATGGCCCCTTATTAACTTGAATGAACTAAAAGGATCGACAAGATTCAGCCTGTGTGCGCGTGACGTCACTGACCGCCGAGTAAACACCCTTCTTAGTTCATTTAACTTAATGAGAGGAAACTTTTAGTTCATTTTAAAATAATAAGGGGAAGATGTTTAGACCTGTAGTAAGCATGCCCCCATAGGAGGAGTCTATTTTGAATGCTTATACCCAGAGGGGGGATTCCAAAAACTTTGATCCAAGGAATTTCGAAAACCCCATAGGGGGGAATCCAAAAACTTGATCCGAGGAGAATTTCGAAAACCCCATAGGGGGGAATCCAAAAAAAACTTGATCCAAGGAGATGGAGAATTTCGAAAACCCCTAAGGGGGTAATCCAAAAAAAACTTGATCCAAGGAGATGGAGAATTTCGAAACCCCTAGGGGAATCCAAAAAAATTGGTAATATCGAGAAATTTTGGGATGGGGGTGAAAGTGAGAGGGGGAACCTTAAAAACCCTTGGGTCCAGGAGATCATAAGAAAAAAAATTCGAGCGCGGGGGCGATTTCCCGGGTGACGCAGCAGAAGGCGCGGCGGGTCGCGAAGGGCGCGGGCGGGGTTTGCGAAGGGCGCGGGGGGGCGCGCGGGCGGGGGGGCGGGCGGGGCGCGCGGGCGCGCGGCGCGGGCGACGGGGGGGGCGGTCGCGAAGGGGGGGGGGGTCGTGGGCGGGGGTATTGGTGGGGTCAAAGGGGGAGGTAGTCTCGAGGGCGAGGTCATGGTAAAACCGGGAAGTAACCACCTAGGTGTGAAAAGGTGACCTCCAGCTGCTGGTCCCCAGACCGGTACACCGCCCAGTGGAGGTCCTAACGGATACACCCCCCAGTGGAAGGCCCCAAACCGGTACACCGCCCATGGGAAAGGCCCCTAAACCGGATACCCCCCCAGTGGAAAAAAATTTACTAATTTTATAATATATTTTTTATATATATAAAAATTTTTATATATTTAATATATATATATATTATATTTTTAATATAATAGGCCGAATACGTAAAACTGGTCAATACAAGAACTATTTAAAATTAATCCCTTCTAAAATTTTCTCTTTCGTTTAAAGTAATTTTTTTTCATTAATGTTTTTGAAAAAAATTTTCATTTTTCACCAAAAAAATCTTAGAAAACTTCCAAAACCCTTTTTATAACAAGAGCAATTTTTTTAGCCTAACCCAACTAATATATTTTAAATACTTTACAATAATTTAGTATAAAGAAACACAATCAAAAAATATTTTTTTCGTTTGCTCAAATGATTTTGGCGAAATTATTGATACACAAATTTTCACATCTGAGTTGGGGCACAGATGGACTCCTGGACACGCTGGGGAAGGTAGGGACTGCTGAGCGTAGGATAGGAAGTGGGGAAGGGAGAACATCTGAAGGGGACACAGTTGGGCTCCTTGACACGTGGGAAAAGGTAGGCTTGCTGAGCGTAGGATAGGGAGTGGGGAAGGGAGAACATTGAGGGGACACAGATGGACTCTGAGACACGCTGGGAAGGTTGGGCTGCTGAGCGTAGATAGGAAGTAGGGAAGGAGGAAACATCTGAGGGGACACTGATGGACTCCTGGACCGCTGGGAAAGTAGGGATTGCTGAGCGTAGGATAGGAGTGGGGAATGGAGAACATCTGGGGGACACAGATGTTGATCCGGATACGCTGGGGAAAGGTAGGGTGCTGAGCGTAGGATAGGAAGTGGGGAAGGGAGAACATCTGAGGGGACACAGATGGACTCCTGGACACGCTGGGGAAGGTAGGGCTGCTGAGCGTAGGATAGGAAGTGGGGAAGGGAGAACATCTGAGGGGACACAGATGGACTCCTGGACACGCTGGGGAAGGTAGGGCTCCTGAGCGTTTGTTAGGAAGCGGGGAAGGGGAACAGCTGAGGGGAACAGATGGACTCCAGGACACGCTGGGGAGGTAGGTGCTGAGGCGTAGGATAGGAAGTGGGGAAGGGAGAACCATCTGAGTTGGACAAGATGGACTCTGGCACGTGGGGAGGTGAGGTACTGAGCGTAGGATAGGAGTGGGGAAGGGAGAACATTGAGGGGGACCACAGATGGACTCCTGGGACACGGGGTTGGGGAAGGTAGGGCTGCTGAGCGTAGGATAGGAAGTGGGGAAGGGAGAACATCTGATGGGACACAGATGGACTCCTGGACACGCTGGGGAAGGTAGGACTGCTGAGCGTAGGATAGGAAGTGGGGAAGGGAGAACATCTGAGGGACACAGATGGACTCCTGGACACGCTGGGGAAGGTAGGACTGCTGAGCGTAGGATAGGAAGTGGGGAAGGGAGAACATCTGAGGGGGACCAAGATGGACTCCTGGTCACGTTGGGAAGGTAGGGCTGCTGAGCGTAGGATAGGAAGTGGGGAAGGGAGAACATCTGAGGGGACACAGATGGACTCCTGGACACGCTGGGGAAGGTAGGACTGCTGAGCGTAGGATAGGAAGTGGGGAAGGGAGAACATTTGAGGGACACAGATGGACTCCTGGACACGCTGGGGAAAGTAGGACTGCTGAGCGTAGGATAGGAAGTGGGAAAGGGAGAACATCTGAGGGGACACAGATGGACTCCTGGACACGCTGGGGAAGGTAGGACTGCTGAGCGTAGGATAGGAAGTGGGGAAGGGAGAACATCTGAGGGGACCACAGATGGACTCCTGGACACGCTGGGAAGTGTAGGGTGCTGAGCGTTGGATAGGAGTGGGGAAGGGAGAACATTGAGGGACACAGATGGACTCATGGACACGCTGGGAAGGTAGGACTGCTGAGCGTGGAGGATAGGAAGTGGGGAAGGGAGAACATCTGAGGGGACACAGATGGACTCCTGGACACGCTGGGGAAGGTAGGGCTGCTGCGCGTAGGATAGGAAGTGGGGAAGGGAGAACATCTGAGGGGACACAGATGGACTCCTGGACACGCTGGGGATGGTAGGACTGCTGAGCGTAGGATAGGAAGTGGGAAGGGAGAACAATCGAGGGGACAACAGATGGACTCCTGACACGCTGGGGAAGGTAGAGGTACTGAGCGTAGGATAGGAATTGGGGAAGGGAGAACATCTGAGGGGACACAGATGGACTCCTGGACACGTTGGGGAAGGTAGGGCTGCTGAGGTAGGATAGGAAGTGGGGAAGGGGAACACTGATGGTGACACAGATGGACTCCTGGGGACACGCTGGGGAAGGTAGGACTGCTGAGCGTAGGATAGGAAGTGGGGAAGGGAGAACATCTGAGGGGACACAGATGGACTCCTGGACACGCTGGGGAAGGTAGGACTGCTGAGCGTAGGGATAGGAAGTGGGAAGGGAGAAACATCTGAGGGGACACAGAATGGACTCCTGGATATTCTTTTACATTTACCCAGAGATATACTGGCCAGGTTGTAGCAGCGATCTCCATATCTCCAATTTAGTCAGATGATCGCGTCTAAGCTCTTGTTTTCTATCCTAGAAACTTTATATTATATTTTTTCTTAGTGGGTGTGGTTCTTATTTATGACCTTGTTACATGTTTTGCAATCACAAAAGACGGTAAAAAAGAAATATTTACATTTTTTTTCATTTATAGGGAGGTGAACAGGTTAGATTAAAGGAAAACTGGTCCGTCATTTTACAACAATACAATGTTCACCATACGCGTATTGGGCTCATATGTGTATATATATATATTATTTTCTTATATATATATATTTATATATATATATATTATATTATATATATATATTATATATATTTATATATATATAATATATATATATATATACTTTATATTATGTCGTGCGAATAGGCAGAACTTGCGATCTTGGCTTAAATAGCAACGCTCATTTGCCTTATAGGACAAGCGAAAATTTGTGTCATGCAACTATGTGTCAAAATCATTCTAACCTAAAGAAAAATATATTTCACTGTGTTTGTTCAGTATTAAAATTATGTAAACAAATCTAAAATATATTTAGTTGGTGTTGCGCTAATGAAATTACACGTGTTATTAATAAGGTTAGGTAAGTTTTTAAGATTCTTTTAGTGCAAAATTATATATTTTTTGCAGTAAATTAATGAATAAAATATATCTTTAAACGTATAAGAGAAAATTTTAGAAAGGACTTAATTTTAAATGAGTCTTGCTAATTTGTCCAGTTTTACATATTCGGCACGACTTATATTTATATTTTATAGAATCTAGGAGGGGGTCCACTCTGGTGTAAATTTGTGGGACCCATAGCCGCGGAAGGATGTGGATAAAATAAGGCTTCAGGATGAATATTATATATATATTATATTTATTATATTTATATATATATATATATATATATATATATATATATTATAGATACTGTCACATAAGTTGGATTAAAAACTTTCATAGAATTAGATATCTGGTGTCTTGGTGGATCTCTTAGCTGTTTTGGGAGGGTGTAATTGACAGGACACAGATTTCTCTGTCTTCTATAATGCCTCCACCTGGAAGTCTCGACGTAGTTTGAAAAGACATATTTCCAATGCAGCAAAGTGCGTCTGCGGGACCTCCGAGATGTGGGAAGGCCCAAAGACATCCATAAACAGGACGGGACGACTTTCCTGGACACATAGCTTTTGGGGAGGGATTGATGTAGAGTTAGTGGTGAGGATACTGAGAGAGACGAGACTCACCTTTGTGATATTGATGGAGACAGGACAAACACACACATACACTACACACTACACTCATTGAGATATGGGGGGGACATGATAAACGCCATACTAAATACGAGAGGAATGAAAAGGGGGACAAAAGACAGGATGTTCCAGAGATGTGCACAGCAACAAGGGAGACACAGTTGGAAGTTGAAGACACAGGATGAATCACAGGGATTTTAGGACGTACTTCTTCAGCACAGAGTAGTTAGTTTGGGAAGCGATGTAGTGAAGGCAGGATCATACATAGCTTTAAGCAGGAGGTATGATAAAGCTCACGGTTCAGGGAGAGTGACCTTTTAGCGACCCGTGAAGGGCAGGGGCAAGGAGCTGGAATCGACCCTGCAAACCTCAACTAGGTGAGTACAACTAGGTGAGTACACACACACTGCAGGAGGGTACATAGGAGATGGTAAATTATCCCAAAGTTTAAAAATATCGGTCAGGTTAGGTGGTTTAGATTAGATGCTGCGTTTGATACTGAAATAACAATACTGGAAAGGTTTTACTGAAGTTTTTATGATTGAACATAATACTGGTAAAACACTTGAATTTCTGTCTACAAAATCCTATAATTATAAGCTGTAAAGTAATTTATACAAGAAATGTTGAATAAAGAAAGGGATGGTGATATTGAACCATTTACCAAGAAACCTTTGCTAGTGCTATCAGAAATACAAAGATTAACTGGGTTTTTATGTAGTTTTACCAGAGATATAAATGTTACACTTGTTCATAATAACACTAGTGGTTGCAACGATCACAATATTCAAATAGTATACAACTTAGTAAAGTTAGAAGAGCAAATTATCACGTTTTTTACATAGTAATATCAAGATTACAAAGAAAAACGCTGTTATGTACAGCAATATCAGCGATGTAAGTGATTATGGTTTATACATTATATACACCGGTGATACGATAGATACAGTGTTTTACACTATAAACACAGAAACTGATACATCTGATAAGGCAGTTACAAATTGGAAAATATAGAGGATTACGCTTTTATATCGAACGAAAATGCTAGAAATAACTATATAATACAGAGAAAACTATGGAAATTTAAATAGACGAATACGAAGGAACAACAGTCGGCCTCCCCATGGAGGTCTAGGGTAGAGGAGTCCTCTATTCTGACAGGACCTGGCTTCAAGCCTACCCGGGTGGGTGTATTTATGGGCGGATTTCTGTGTGGTCCTCACCTGTAAGTACATCTGCTCGTATATACTGATTTTATATTTCAACACTTGTGTTCTAATATCATATGTGGTCAGGGTCCATGGGGTTGCTGCTTTGTCAAGTTAAGTTCCTCTTGCAGGGAAAATGCTGTGTTTGGGGTTCACACCTCTCAACGTCCACCTCATGCTGGAGGATTAATTCCGTATTTTTTCTTTTATTTATATAGATAATATTTTGCTAATAAACTGTGAGTATGGATCACATTTTAACACATTGTCTTGAAAGTGCAACGACTGACTGATAGAACCGGTGTTATGAACCCTAAAACGTATTTGTGCTGTTTACTGCATTGCCTTGTATCATACTAATAACGAGAGAAACACAGTATTACTGAGACCTGATGTGTTGTAGTTAATTATTCAACATTCACTTTTCTGAATCACTTAAGAACACTTTATGAACTACAAGTCAGTTTGAATAACAGAGTTTATAATTTTACATGTTTCTCTCAATTGTTTATTATAGGCTGTAATTTACTCTTACTTATTGTCTCCACTTAATGTGTGAGCGATCATTAGCTTCGTGAATGTCGTCAAGATTCAAATAGATTTAGTGATTTTGTTGTACTGAAGACGAGACCATCCTTTAGTTTTCTTCGTGTATCTTCAAGTGTGTTTACTCTCTTATAAGTTACTCCAGCATGTGAGATTATTGTTCTAATTTTCATCAGTAGAGTAGGTGTCCGAAGACTTCCTTACAGGCTAGGAATAAGCAATTTGCTAAACTTTCTCTGGTCTGGTCTGCTTTCCCGTATAAGTTAGTAGTCTATTGGAATTGTGATGGCACGATTTTTTATTTTCAACCACATGAAGTCTGGTTTGTTTAATGTTTGTTTTTTTTTTCTCATTAATCTCATATGGTATGTTTTTTTTAGGTTACATAATCAATATTGTTATAAAGTTAAACCAAAAAATGTGATAAATATTGCTGACTTTCAGTACTTTGCTTTAGCATAAAATAGTATGTTGTTCATTATTATTATAATCAAGGGGGAAGCGCTAAACCCTTAGGAGTATACAGCGCCCGGGGGGGGGATGTGGAAGGTATTAGGCTTAATTCGGGGAACTGGAGCACAGATCCATATTCCCTAATCAAGAGCCCCTCACCAACTCAAGGAAATCCGTCCTGGAGGGGGTAAGAGTTCAGTCATGTTCATTTTTCAGTTAATTAATTGTAGGTCAGAGTTAAACTTTTATAAAAACGATGATTTTTCAACAGAATTTGTTTATGGGGATTATTTGATATGTCATTCCAGGTGTGTGGCAATCTTCTTGTCTTTACTGTTTTGTTGCTTTTACAGTCATTCATTTTTATTTCTGTATCCTCCACCATTCCTTCAGCGTCCAGGCACTGTACTTCTAGCTCCAGGACTAAAGCCTGGCTAACTGGTTTTCCCGACATTGCTTAAATGACAATTGTTCACACTCCAACAGCACGTCAAAATAAGTATACACTTGCTTCGCTCACTCTATCTAACACGCTCACAAAAGCCTGCTGTTTATCCAAGCACCTAGCATTCAAAATTCCCTTACCCCTCCCTCCAATTCTTCCTGGGTTGGAGGGAGTATATATTCTTTGGCATATTATATACTAAGAGGAATGCAAGACTCAGTTGATCCGAGGTTCGTCAGTCTTCTAGATTTCAAGTCCAGCACTCTACTACAGTATGCAGAGTGTGCTTACTAGTTCCTTAAATACGAAAATTGCTCTCACCGGGCTGGAGACCTGAGGAGTGATGATCCGAGGGATTAAAATCTCGGCATTCTATTGAATGTTACATTTCCTCTTATTACGAGTGTTAAATGGTCATTAAATCAGTTCCCTAGCGGAGCAAGGCTGGTTGCATTATAAACGACTAGTGGGGGAAGGGAAACTCTCCTAGATTCGCTGCAGTAACCGCCTAACCTCTAGTAAAATCATTTCTTTTGGGGCACTAGTTTTGCCCCTTATTGCACAGCGATGGACGCTGGGTTGCATAATCAGTTAAACATATGAGATAAGGCATTTCGAAAAATATCGGGGCACTGACAGAGCAACTGTGGTGTTGAAGCAAAAGCGAAGCAAAAACGGCAGTTACGGTGACTGGTAGTTAAACAGTGAAGCAGTGAGTAGAGCGGTTCTGGTGATGACATGTGAAACGGTAACACAAATTCACGCACTCGTGGTGAATCGAAGAAAGAAACGGAATATGATAAGGGATGATGTCACGAAAACGTTGGAGTCAAGACAAAACAGAGTGGGGGTATAAACGTTAAGACCAGTGTACAACATCTGGATATCTTGATTGTAGACGTTTCACCATTCCAGTGGGCTTTATCAATACAAATTTTAGAACATAATTAGAAGTACAGTAGAACCTTTATACAAATGGTAAGGCAATCTAGTCCCTCAGCCTTGGTGTTAGTGTTCACAGCTTCGTGGTGCGCAGGAGATTTCTGTAGCAAAGGTAAGAAGACTGGCGGTTATATAGGGTCTGTGGTAAGGACGTGTAGTGACGAGGGGCTTAGTCAGTGGTGAGGTGCGGATTCCCCAGTGGAAGTAGGTCCTACCCAAAGGGATGGGTTAGTTGTAGCCGCCGTGAAGAAGGTCTTGTAGTGTCCCCCTGAGCCAAGAATTCCATGATGGTTGCAAGTGGCTGACAAGTTGTGCAAGACAGGTTATAAAATCGACAATTATGAAAGTTAAAACACGTGTGCAACATCTTAACCTATATAACCGCCAGTCTTCTTTGCCTTTGCTCCAGATTCTCCACCACCACGACCTGCTGTGAACACTACCACTCAAGGCTGAGGGACTGATTACTTCATCCTTTTGTATCTAGTTCTACTGTATTTAATTATGTCCTAGAAATTGTATTGATTAAGCCACTGTATGGCGAAAAGTTTACAATAAAATCTATCCAGATGTTGCTCATGGGTCTAAACTTTCATATTGTCCGTATTTATGACCTTTCTTGCACAGAGTGGGGGTAGCTTTTCACCCAGACAGTGGGGTGATGGAGTCACATTGTCCAGGACGTATATATACAGCTGGCATTGTGGGACCTTAGGTTCTGTGGTACAACAAGCGGCGAACAAACGCGAGAAAGATGAGATGTGATGACAAATTATCGATTGTATTTCTAGTACGGGGCAGTGGTAGTGCTCATACTGTGTGGGAAACATTCCTCCTGTACAATCAGTGTTGCTCCTCATACTTTGAGGTATTATTCCTCCGGTCATAAGTGGAGTGCCACCAGAGCATAACTTGTTCATAAGAATCACGTCTCCTGGCCGACGTCTCCTGGCCCAACAGTCCTTCCTGGCGACACGACTTCTGGGCTGACATCGTCTCATGGCTGAACGTCTCCTGGCGACACGTTCCTGGCCGACCCGTCTCCTGGGCGACACGTCTCCTGGCGACACGTCTACTGACCGACACGTCTCCATGACCGACACGTTCCTGGACCGACACGTCTCTGACCGACACGTCTCCTGACCGACAGTCTCTGACCGTCACGCTCCTGACCGACACGTCTCCTGGCCGGACAGTTCCTGGCCGACAGTTCTACTGGCGACACGTCTACTTGGCCGACCACGTCTCCTGGCCGACACGGTCTCCTGGGGGCCGGACAGTCTCCTGGGCCGACACGTCTCCTGGCCGACACGTCTCCTGGCCGAACGTTCCTTCGTTAATGTCTCAATAAAACTTCCATTTATGAACTATAATGTAATGTACAAAGAAGGTTTTTTGGTGGAAACTTGTGACTTTAATATTGATAAATTAATGCAACATCGATGCAGTTCTGGAAGAACAAAATGGAATATAATGCATAAATTCAAGGATAATGTGATTTACATATGGTTCGGATGCGTAAAGGGGTCATAATAAGTGTATGTACTTGGGAATCGAGGAGTGTAGAGGGAGAGATTTTGGAAGATGTGGCCTATGTAACAATGTTACATAGGGCACTGGTGTTGGTGGACCTGTGAACCCAAAAACAACACCCACACACAAAAAAAAAACCCCCAAAACCCAAAAAAATGGTACATAGCGCACTGGTGTTGGTGACTGTGAAACAATGTTACAGTAGGGCATGGTGTTGGGGAATCAGTGATCTGTGTTACATAGTGCACTGGTGTGGTGACCTGTGAACAGTGGTACATTGGCGCACTGGTGTTGGTGCCTGTGAACAGTGTACATTAGGGCACTTGGGGTTGGTGACCTGTGACAGTGTTACATAGGGCCACTGGTGTTGGTGACCTGTGAACAGTGTTTCATAGGGCACTGGTGTGGTGACTGTGAACGTGTTTCATAGGGCACTGGTGTTGGGTGACCTGTGAGCAGTGTTACTAGGGCACTGGGTTGGGTGACCTGTGAAACTGTGTTACATTGGGCACTTGGTGTTTTGGTGACCTGTGGACAGTGTTTCCCAGGCACTGGTGTTGGTGACCTGTGAACAATGTTACACAGGGCACTGGTGTTGGTGACCTGTGAACAGTGTTACATACCCGGCACTGGTGTTGGTGGACCTGAGAACAATTGTTCATAGGGCACTGGTGTTTGGTGACCTGTGAACAATGTTACATGTGCACTGGTGTTGGTGACCTGTGAACAGTGTTACATTGGGCCACTGGTGTTGGTGGATCCTGTGAACCAATGTTACATAGGGCACTGGTGTGGGTGACCTGTGAACAGTGTTACATAGGGCAACTGGTGTTGGTACCTGTGAACAATGTTACATAGGGCACTGGTGTTGGTGACCTGTGAACAATGTTACATTGGGCACTGGTGTTGGTGACCTGTGAACAATGTTACATAGGGCACTGGTGTTGGTGGCCTGTTGAACAATGTATACCATAGAGCACTGGTGTTGGTGACCTGTTGGAACAATGATACATTGGGCTCTGGTGTTGGTGGCGTGAAATAATGATACATTGGGCACTGGGTGTTGGTGGCCTGTGAACAAGATACATAGGGCACTGGTGTTGGTGGGCCTGTGAACAATGATACATTGGGCACTGGTTTGGTGGCCTGTGAACAAATGGTATCCATTGGGACACTGGTGTGGTGACCTGGGAAGGACACAATTGAAATTACACTATTGGGAACTTCTAAAAATCCTTCATAAATTATACTAGGCGGAGCGAAAAGAGGAATGTATATTAATTAACAGCTGGAAAACAGTGGCAGGACTGGAAAGCAGAGATACCAAACACTGCAGGAACTAGTGACAAATATGTGATTGAAACAATTATTTAAAGAGCAGAGGACAGGTTAGAGGAGTAAAACACCTCAAATGGTAAAGTTGAACTACAATAAATTGTACTAAGACCCCGAGAAAACACTGAAGAATACTCTTGATCAGCTGGACGGAAGATAAAACATTGTCGTAGTACCTCATTGATCAGCTGGACGGAAGATTAAACATTGTCGTAGTAAACTCTTGATCAGCTGGACGGAAGAATAAATTGTCTAGTAACTCTTGTCAGTGGACGGAAGTTAAACATGTCGTAGTAACTCTTGATCAGTGGATATACTTAAGTATGAATATTATAAGGTTTACAGTACTGACAAGTATTCTTTATTCCGAAATTTATCTACCTCCATGTAATAGATGTGCAAGAAGACAGTGCTGGTAGACTTCTTCAGTGTAATACAGAGGTGGATGTGCAAGAAGACAGTGCTGGTAGACTTCTTCAGTGTATACAGAGGAGGATGTGCTAGAAGGACAGTGCTGGTAGACTTCTTTCAGTTGTAATACGAGGAGGCAGCATCACTGATCTGGTGTAGGAGAATGTTTCGTAATAAAGATACCTGACATTTAGACAGATCTTTATTATCAATACCGAAGTACTCAGGTTATCCCCGGATGATTAATACTCCCGTGTGTGTGTGTTGTGTTGTGTGTGTGGGTGTGTGTGTTGTGTGTGTTGGATTAGGAGAATAAAATTCCACACTACTTTTTACATAAACGGTCAAGTCCGCAACGACAACACTTACATGTCGGTGTCCAACGTCATCGAATTATTTGGCAGTTTTTTAGAGGTTTGAAGCTTAGCGATCAGTGTTTTGAAAGATATTTCAGCTCATTCCAGGTTAATGTTATGATTTCACTAATTTGGTATATGACATGTTAACATGCCAATTGTTCCATGATATGGTTTCGTTATCTACAAAAACATTGAAGTTGGAAGTCGATTGCCCCCCTCTATGGAGGCGTTCTGAGTTACGAGAGACATAATTTACAATTGGTCGCAAGAAGAAACAATGAAAGAAAAAATCCGCTACCAGTACCTAAATATAATTTCTTGACAATCCTAGTGTGAAGCCATCTTTCAGGTTTACCTATTAAACTGACACATTGTTCAGTGAATGTGAATTATTAGTTTTTATTCGGTTTACTTTAGTGATCGGCAGTTTTACATCCTCCGGTTCTGATGTTATTTGATATTGTGAGAGAATGATTCTACAAAATGTCACTACGACAACACCTGACTGACTCAATGACAACAACTTCATGCTCTACCACAAGTGGTATTTCGACTTGATAATATACGTTCACCTCTACCAAATTAATTATGGAAGGCTCCAAAATTCAACGCTTGTAATAGATAAAAGTAAAGTAGACGCTGCAAATTTTCTTTCCAAAGGTAAAGAGGTGCGAGAAAAAATATTAAATAGTCTGTCCATCTTTTTTTCTCATCTTCCACTTCTGACATCTTCTGTATTTATGAGAAAAAACATTGGTATCCAAACACTCACACGTCAAATAAAACAATAAATTCTGGGGAAGAAAATAGAATCTTTAAAACTCAGGGACTCGATCTCCTGACAAAAGAAATTTCAGCGACCCAAGTAATAATTGGCTGAAGGTCTTTCTTAATGTCTCGTAACATTTCATCTTTTATTTACTAGTAAGTTAACTTCTGTTCCATTGTTTTAACTGCATTGTTATTAAATGTTGGTGGTACGATACTTGAGTGTTGCTGTTGTGTTGGATGTCACATGGATTGTGTTTACGGGACAGTTCTCGAGTGTTCGCTGTATTTGCTCTCGTTGTTATTGTTTTGTTTTTATGTATTTACTGCTCTAGTTTGTCTTTTTACAGTATGACTTGTGTAACCACGTTTTTTTAAAGTTATTGTACTTGTGTATTACTGTATTGTTTCATTATATTTCCTGGACTTTTCTATGTTATTGTGCTGTTCTTACGTGTTTGAAACATCTTTTTTTGTTTTGTGTTGTCTTCGTGGTTTACGATGCTCTTTTGTATTTGTCATGAACTGTTCTTACTTGTCACTTTAATTTTCTTCCACGGTGTCATGCTTGTATGATGATGTAGTTTTTTTTTATGTTGTATTTTTCCTATGACTTCTCGACGTTTGTTTTCCTATTTTGTCTTCAGGTCTTCCAGATAACAATTATGTCGGACTCAAAATTCCCAATAAACCTTTATTAACAATTCTCAAACTCTGTATCCCACTCTCATCCACATTTTTTCTCTCTTTTGGATATAATACAAATAACTCAATAAATATACTCAAAATAATCTCGCTCCAGGAATAAATATCTTTGTAGTCGCGATCTGACAATTCATTTTTATCAGCCTGTTACTTCAACCTGGCAAATTCGAGTTCAATTGTTTGTCTGGTATACTGCTGTTTTATGAAGTATATGTGCACTGTGCCTGTCTTTCAAATAACTTTCAACAAAAAATATTATTTATTTTGCAACAATGCGTTTCTTGCTTGTTTAACTTGTGGAAAAGTTTGTTGATCCATACATCCCTTCCCGTTTTAGTCTCTGTTCTTCATTACTATACTCTGTTTTCGCATCACTTGTATAATCACAGTTTTAGATATACACTTTTCCTAGTATACTCACTCAAACAATTACACAATTATTCTACTGTGTTCAACATTGCCTACATTTTTTTTACAATTCTAACACTGTGTCTGGCAGGTGTTGTAGTGTATTAGAAGGGCAAAGTGTGTCACAAGCTAGACTTGTGAATGACTGAAGTTAACTAAATAATAGATATAATTAAAACTTAGATACTATAATTCTACATCAACACTGCTTCAGTAGTGTCAACAATACGCAAAACATTTGCGGTATAAAACACACACTTCTGTTTCACCCGTTTAAGGGTCTTTTGAAACAGCAATTGTTAATATGCAATGATATGATTATTTTTCACAAATATGTTTACACTGAGAACAATTTACTTAATGGAAAGTTTATGATATTGATCCAATATATTTTAACCAGCGTTATTACTTTAGAGTGTTTTGTGTTAGCACTCAGTGTGAGGGCGATAGGTTGTTTCTGCAGTTAAGATGGAAGGCAATTTGTCCAACACTTGTAGCTATCTTAGTCGTTATACGACTTAGTCTTTGTTTGTATCATGTATTGTGTGAAGTCCTTTTTTTGATGAGACGTATTTTACTGAAGTTAAACTCAGTGTAGTGTGCTAGTGAGTTGGTTATCCAGATACTTGTGTCAGTCTTAAGAGTTTTGTGGATGGAGCTCAATTAAATAATAGTTTTGTGTCGGACTTTGAGAGGTTTGTTAACTTACAGTTGGTGTCTGTGTTGCATGAGTCTTTCTCAGATGGTGACTCGTCACTCTCTCCTGAAGGGTGTCAGTGTTTGCTCACGTTATTTAATATTGATGTTGTACATGTGTGTGTTTGTGTGTGTGTGTGTGCGTGGTTGCGTAGAGGTTAAAAAGTGTAGGTGTGGGTACGTGTGTTTTGTGTTTATATACTAGTAAAAATGAAAAGGAGGATTGTAAATGCACTGTTGATAAATGTATGTGTATGTATGATACAGAGGATTTTGTGTGTGTGTTGCCTTATGTGGTCTGCATGTGTTGTGTGGCTGTGTTGGATGTGTATGTGAAATACTGAACTGAGTGTATAGTAGAGTGCGAGCTTGTGAACTTAGCGTACTGTGAAAATTCAAAGATCAAATAACGAGGGCAAAAAGATAACTGAAAACAATTAATTACATTTCATGCAGGGAGCACAAAGGTTCACACACCCCACACTTAATATTCGACATAAAAACGGTTCACCAAACACACTTACACAACTAAATACAACGAATAAGTTAATAATCGACATAGTACAATATTAAATATAAATATATGTTCCAGATTTTCACTATGGCCAGTTTTGGTGGACGAACTGTGTAGAGATCTCTCATGTCTCAGGTGTCGACGTTCGGTCTGTCCAGGAGGTTGTTATTACAGAGCGAGATTATTGCGTGTCCTTGTAAATAAACGTCTACCTCTGTATACTTGATATTAATACACTTGTGGAGTAATTCATATATGGACAGTACTTCAAGGCTGGCTGACTGCTTGACCTCAGGATGTGGTGAAGGGTTGTATTACTGCAACCACGGACCTGGGGTGGGATGCTGACCTCAGGGAAGTGGTGCAGGTGATACCTGGATCTACGGACCTGGGCGTGGGACTGCTGGACTCAGGGAAAGTGGTGAAGGGTGAAATAACCTGGAACCACGGACCTGGGGTGGGACTTGCTGACTCAGGGAAGTGTGAAGGTGAATACCTGGAACACAGACTGGGCCCCCCCCCCCCCCCCCCCCCCCCCCCCCCCCCCCCCCCCCCCCCCCCCCCCCCCCCCCCCCCCCCCCCCCCCCCCCCCCCCCCGGGGGCGGTGGGATTGTGACCTCAGGAAAGATGGTGAAGGGGTTGTATACCTGGCAACCACGGACTGGGGTGGGACTGCTGACCTCAGGGAAGTGGTGAAGGGTGATACCTGGAAACCACGGACCGGGGTGGGACTGCTGACTAGGGATGTGGTGAAGGGTGAATACCTGGAAACCACGGACCTGGGGTGGGACTGCTGACCTCAGAGAAGTGGGGAATGGTGTATACCTGGAACCACGGACCTGGGGGCCGGCTGGGACTGCTGACCTCAGGGAAGTGGTGAAGGGTGGAATACTGGAAACCACGGACTGGGGTGGGACTGCTGACCTCAGGGAAGTGGAGATAGGTTGTATACATGGAACCTCGGAACTGGGGTGGGACTGCTGACCCTCAGAGGAAGTAGGGAAGGGTGAATACCTGGACACGGACCTGGGGTGGGACTTGCTGACCTCAGGGAAGTGGTGAAGGGTGAATACCTGGACCCAGGACCTGGGGTGGGACTTGCTTACCTCAGGGAAGTGGTGAAGGGTTGTTTACCTGGAACCACGGACTGGGGTGGGACTGCTGACCTTGGGGATGTGGTGAAGGGTGAATACCTGGTACCACGGACCCGGGGTGGGACTGCTGACCTCAGGGAAGTGGTGAAGGGTGAATACCTGGAACCGACCTGGGGGTGAACTGCTGACCTCTCAGGGTAGTGGGGGGAAAGTGTATACTGGAACCACGCCCTGGGTGTGGGATGCTGACCTCAGGGAAGTGGTGAAGGGTTGTATAACCTGGGAACCCACGGACTGGGGTGGGGACTGTTGACTCAGAGAAAGTTGGTGAAGGGTGTATACCTGAAACCACGGACTGGGAAATGGGGGGCGAAGGGGTGAACATCTGAGGGGACCACAGCTGGACTCCTGGACACGCTGGGGAAGGTTGGGTGCTGAGCGTAGGATAGGAAGTGGGGAAGGTGAGAAACATCTGTGGGGACGCAGGTGTCTCCTCGGACACGCTGGGGAGGTAGGGCTGCTGAGCGTAAGGATAGGAAGTGGGGAAGGAGAAAACATCTGATGGGATCACAGATGGACTCCTGGACACGCTGGGAAGGTAGACTGCTGAGCGTAGGATAGGAATGGGGAAGGGAGAACATTGGGAGCACAGATGGATCCTGGGACACGCTGGGGAAGGTTAGGGCTGCTGAGCGTAGGCTAGGGAAGTGGGGTAGGGAGAACTCTGGGGGACACAGAGGGACTCCTGGACTCGCTGGGGAAGGTAGGACTGCTGAGCGTAGGATAGGAAGTGGGGAAGGGAGAACACCTCGAGGGGACTCAGATGGACTCTGGACACGCTGGGGGATGGTGGACTGTGAAGCGTAGGATAGGAAGTGGGGAAGGGAGAACATCTGAGGGGGACACATATGGAACTCCTGGTCACGCTGAGGGAAGGTAGGACTGCTGAGCGTAGGATAGGAAGTGGGGAAGGGAGAACATAGAGGGGACACAGTTGGACTCCTGGGACCGCGGGAGGTAGGACTGCTGAGCGTAGGATAGGAAGTGGGGAAGGGAGAACATCTGAGGGGACACAGATGGACTCCTGGACACGCTGGGGAAGGTAGGACTGCTGAGCGTAGGATAGGAAGTGGGGAAGGTAGAACATCTGAGGGGACACAGATGGACTCCTGGACACGCTGGGGAAGGTAGGGCTGCTGAGCGTAGGATAGGATGTGGGGAAGGGAGAACATCAGAGGGGACACAGATGGACTCCTGGACTCCCACGCTGGGAAGGTAGGGCTGCTGAGCGTAGGATAAAAAGTGGGGAAGGGGAGGAACATTCTGAGGGTCACAGATTTCTTGTGTTTTTTTTTTTTTTATTTTGACTCCTGGACACGCTGGGGAAGGTAGGACTGCTGAGCGTAGGATAGGAAGGTGGGGAAGGGAGAAACATTCTGAGGGGGGACACAGAGGGACTCCTGGACACGCTGGGGTAGGTGGGCTGCTGAGAGTAGGGATAGGAATGTGGGGGAAGGTAGAACATTGAGGGGGACAACAGAATGGACTCTGGACACCCTGGGGAAGGTAGGATGCTGAGCGTTGGATAGGATGTGGGGGAAGGGAGAACATCTGAGTTGGCACAGATGGACTCCTGGACACGCTGGGGAAGGTAGGGACTGCTGAGCGTAGGATAGGAAGTGGGGAAGGGAGAACATCTGAGGGGACACAGTTGGGCTCCTTGACACGTGGGAAAAGGTAGGCTTGCTGAGCGTAGGATAGGGAGTGGGGAAGGGAGAACATTGAGGGGACACAGATGGACTCTGAGACACGCTGGGAAGGTTGGGCTGCTGAGCGTAGATAGGAAGTAGGGAAGGAGGAAACATCTGAGGGGACACTGATGGACTCCTGGACCGCTGGGAAAGTAGGGATTGCTGAGCGTAGGATAGGAGTGGGGAATGGAGAACATCTGGGGGACACAGATGTTGATCCGGATACGCTGGGGAAAGGTAGGGTGCTGAGCGTAGGATAGGAAGTGGGGAAGGGAGAACATCTGAGGGGTCACAGATGGACTCCTGGACACGCTGGGAAAGGTAGGGCTGCTGAGCGTAGGATAGGAAGTGGGGAAGGGAGAACATCTGAGGGGACACAGATGGACTCCTGGACACGCTGGGGAAGGTAGGGCTCCTGAGCGTTTGTTAGGAAGCGGGGAAGGGGAACAGCTGAGGGGAACAGATGGACTCCAGGACACGCTGGGGAGGTAGGTGCTGAGGCGTAGGATAGGAAGTGGGGAAGGGAGAACCATCTGAGTTGGACAAGATGGACTCTGGCACGTGGGGAGGTGAGGTACTGAGCGTAGGATAGGAGTGGGGAAGGGAGAACATTGAGGGGGACCACAGATGGACTCCTGGGACACGGGGTTGGGGAAGGTAGGGCTGCTGAGCGTAGGATAGGAAGTGGGGAAGGGAGAACATCTGAGGGGACACAGATGGACTCCTGGACACGCTGGGGAAGGTAGGACTGCTGAGCGTAGGATAGGAAGTGGGGAAGGGAGAACATCTGAGGGACACAGATGGACTCCTGGACACGCTGGGGAAGGTAGGACTGCTGAGCGTAGGATAGGAAGTGGGGAAGGGAGAACATCTGAGGGGGACCAAGATGGACTCCTGGTCACGTTGGGAAGGTAGGGTGCTGAGCGTAGGATAGGAAGTGGGGAAGGGAGAACATCTGAGGGGACACAGATGGACTCCTGGACACGCTGGGGAAGGTAGGACTGCTGAGCGTAGGATAGGAAGTGGGGAAGGGAGAACATTGGAGGGACACAGATGGACTCCTGGACACGCTGGGGAAAGTAGGACTGCTGAGCGTAGGATAGGAAGTGGGAAAGGGAGAACATCTGAGGGGACACAGATGGACTCCTGGACACGCTGGGGAAGGTAGGACTGCTGAGCGTAGGATAGGAAGTGGGGAAGGGAGAACATCTGAGGGGACACAGATGGACTCCTGGACACGCTGGGAAGTGTAGGGTGCTGAGCGTTGGATAGGAGTGGGGAAGGGAGAACATTGAGGGACACAGATGGACTCATGGACACGCTGGGAAGGTAGGACTGCTGAGCGTGGAGGATAGGAAGTGGAAGAAGAACATCTGAGGGGACACAGATGGACTCCTGGACACGCTGGGGAAGGTAGGGCTGCTGAGCGTAGGATAGGAAGTGGGGAAGGGAGAACATCTGAGGGGACACAGATGGACTCCTGGACACGCTGGGGAAGGTAGGACTGCTGAGCGTAGGATAGGAAGTGGGAAGGGAGAACAATCGAGGGGACAACAGATGGACTCCTGACACGCTGGGGAAGGTAGCGGTACTGAGCGTAGGATAGGAAGTGGGGAAGGGAGAACATCTGAGGGGACACAGATGGACTCCTGGACACGTTGGGGAAGGTAGGGCTGCTGAGGTAGGATAGGAAGTGGGGAAGGGGAACACTGATGGTGACACAGATGGACTCCTGGACACGCTGGGGAAGGTAGGACTGCTGAGCGTAGGATAGGAAGTGGGGAAGGGAGAACATCTGAGGGGACACAGATGGACTCCTGGACACGCTGGGGAAGGTAGGACTGCTGAGCGTAGGGATAGGAAGTGGGAAGGGAGAAACATCTGAGGGGACACAGAATGGACTCCTGGATTTTAAAATGAAAAAAATTGTAAAGACTTTGAAAAAATTTGTTTTTTTTGGGGGGAATTTTTTTGGGTTGTTTTTTTTCGTGGCCCGGTTTTTGTGTGTTTTGGATTTTTTTGGGAAATAAAAATTTTGGGTTTTTTCCTTGATTAGGGGAAAAAAATCTTTAAAGGGAAAAAGAAACTGCTAATTACTTTCATGGGGCCAAAAAACAAAAAATTTCGAAAAAAAAAAGAAAAAAATTAAAAAAAAACGATGGTAAAAAATTTAAATTTAAAATTAAAAAATTGCCAGTTTTTATGTGGATTTTTGGGTCAACGGGGGAAACGTTGGGGTATTTCCTTGGGGGTTTCGGAGAAAATTCGAGAAAGGTTTACTGGGGTTTTCCCCTTGTTAACTCTTCCTTTATACTATTTAATATTTTTTTAATAAAAAAAATTTGGTTTAAACTTCCCCGGGAAGGGGAAAGGGGATGGAACCACGGACTGGGGTGGGCGGGAGCCCTCAGGGAAGGGGGAAGGGGAAACTGGAAACCTCGGACCTGGGGTGGGACTGTGACCTAGGGGAAGTGGGGAAGGGTATCCCTGGAACACAGACCTGGAGGTGGGAGACTGCTGAACTAGGAAGGGAGTGTTGAAGGGAGAAACCTGGAACAACCGGAACGGGAGGTGGAAGAATAGGAACGCTACAGGAGAAGTGGTGGAAGGGGAACACTGGAACAGAGCACGGAAGTAGGGGGTGGTGGGAATGCTGTGACTCTGGGATAAGGGGGAAGGTGGAAATTACCTGGAACTCATCGGACACTGGGAGGTGGATGCTGACTGGGAAGAAGTGGGTGAATGGTAGAACAGATGGATCACGGACAGCTGGGGGTAGGGACTGGTGACCTCAGGGAGGAGTGGGAAGGGTGAACTCTGGAACACAGACGGACCTGGGGATGTGGGACTGCTGACTAGGATAGGAAGTGGTGAAGCCCCCCCCCCCCCCCCCCCCCCCCCCCCGCTAAGGATGGGGGAGAAGGGAAAAAAAATTGGGAAAGGAAAAAAAAGGGAAGGAAAAAAATTCAGGGGGTGGTTGGGTGGGGGTGGGGGGTGGGGGGGGGGATTGGGGGGGGGTTGGGTTGGGTTCGGTGTGGGGGGGGGGGGGGTGGGGGGGGGGGGGAGGGGCCCCGGGGGGGCTTGGGAAAAATTTTAATTTGTTCTGGGGGAAAAAAAGGGGGGGGAAAATTTTTTGGGGGGGGGGGGGTTTTTTTCCCCCGGGGGTGGGTCAAATTTTTTAAAGGGGTGAAAAAAAAAGGGGGGGGAAAGGGCCTCCCCCAGGAAAGTGGTGGAAAAAAAGGGGCAAGGGGTTTAAAAAGGGGGGGAAAAGGGAAAATGGAACCACCTGGGAAGTGGCCTGCTGACTGGGGTTAGAAGGGGTTGGAAGGGGAACTCCCTAGGGACAGAATGTTCTGGACAGGATGGGGTGGTAACTGCTGACGTGGGAAAGGGAAGTGGGGAAGGGAGATACTTGAGGGACCGGAGGCTCTCCTGACAGTGGGGAAGGACGCTGAGGAGGGTAAGGAAGTGGGGAAGGGGAACCCATTGGGAACAGATGGCTTGCCTGGGAAAGGAAAGGGTTGGGGAAAGGATTAGGAAGGGGGGGAAAGGGAGAACATCTGAGGGGACCAGATGGACTCCTGGACACTGGGAGGTAGGGCTGCTGAGCGTAGGAAGGAAGTGGGGAAGGGAGAACATCTGGGGGAACAGTTTGGACTCCTGGACCGCGGGGGAAAAGGTAGGCTGCTGAGCGTAGGATGGAAGTGGGGAAGGAGAACTTGAGGGGACACAGTTGGACTCGGGACACGCTGGGAATTTTGGGTTGTGGCGTGGATAGGAAGTGGAAGGGGAGAACATTGAGGGTGACACAGAGGGGACTCCTGGACTCGTGGGGGGAAGGTAGGGCTGCTGAGCGTAGGATAGGAGTGGGGAAGGAAAACATCTGAGGGGACACAGATGGATCCTGGACAGTGGGAAGGTGGGTGCTGAGCTTGGATAGGAAGTGGGAAAGGAGAACATCTGGGGACACAGATGGATCCTGCACGCTTGGAAGGTAGGTGCTGAGCGTGGTAGGAAGTGGGAAGGGAGAAATCTGAGGGACACAGATGGACTCCTGGAACGCTGGGGAGGTTGGGCTGGAGGTAGGATAGAAGGGGAAGGGAGAAACATCTGAGGGACACAGATGAGACTCCTGGACGACTGGGGCGAAGTAGGGAGCTGAAGCGTAGAAAATAGGAGTGGGGAAGAGGAGAACATCGAGGACACAGATCTCTGTCCAGTGGGGAAGGTAGGCTCTGAGCTGGGATAGGAAGGGGGAAGGAGAAACATTAGGGGCCACAGAGGCTCTGGACACGGCTGGGGAGTTTAGGGACTGCTGAGCGTTTAGGATAGGAAATGTGGGGAAGGAGAAAACTCTGAGGGGACAAGATGGACTCCTGGACACGCTGGGGAAGGTTAGGGCTGCTGAGCTTAGGATAGGAAGTGGTGGAAGGGTGAACATCTGAGGGAACAGAGGACTCCTGGACACGCTGGGGAAGGTAGTACTGCTGAGCGGGTAGGATGGGAAAAGGTGGGAAGGGAGAATATCTGAGGGACACAGATGGACTCCTGGACACGCTGGGGAAGGTAGGCTGTGCTGAGCGTAGATAGGAAGTGGGAAGGGAGACATTGAGGGACACAGATGGACTCCTGGAACGCTGGGAAGGTTGGGCTGCTGAGGTATAGGATAGGAAGTGGGGAAGGGAGAAATCTAAAGGGGAACAGATGGACCCGTGGACCGTGGGGAAAGGTAGGACTGCTGAGCGTAGGATAGGAAGTGGGAAGGAGAACACTGAGGGGACCAGAAAGATGGATCCTGGACACGCTGGGAAAGGTAGGATGCTGAGCGTAGGATAGGAAGTGGGGAAGGGAGAACATCTGAAGGGGTACGATGGACTCCTGGACAGGGTGGGAAGGTGGGACTGCTGAGCGTAGGATGGAAGTGGGGAAGGGGAAACATTGAGGGACACAGATGGACTCTGGACACGTGGGAAGGGTGAGGTGTGAGCGTGGAAGGACAGTGGGGAGGAGAGGAGAAAACTGAGGGGACACAGATGGAGTCTGGCACAAATGGGGTAGGAGGACTGCTGAGGCGTAGGATAGGAAGTGGGGAAGGGGAGAACATCTGAGGGGACACCAGATGGACTCCTGGACAGGGGGAAGGTTATAGGAATGGCTGGAGCGTTGCTGATAGGAAGTGGGGAAGGGAGAACATCTGAGGGGGACACGATGGACTCGGGGAACGTGGGAAGGTAGACTGCTGAGCGAAAGGGATGAATGGGGAAGGGAGACATCTGAGGGGACACAGATGGACTCTGGACAGCTGGGGAAGGTAGGTTGCTGGAGCTTTAGGATAGGAAGTGGGGAAGGGAGAACATCTGAGGGGACACAGATGGACTCTGGACAGCTGGGAAGGTAGGACTGTGAGCGTAGGATAGGAAGTGGGGAAGGGAGAAATCTGAGGGGACACAGATGACTCCTGGACACGCTGGGAAGGTAGGACTGCTGAGCGTAGGAAGGAAGTGGGGAAGGAGAAAAACATCTTGAGGGGACACAGATGGACTCCTGGACACGCTGGGGAAGGTAGGCTGCTGAGCGTAGGATAGGAAGTTGGGGAAAGGGGAGAACATTGAGGGGACAAGATGGACTCTTGGAAAACGTGGGAAAGGTAGGATGCTGAGCGTAGGATAGGAAGTGGGGGAAGGGAAAAACATCTGAGGGGACCACAGATGGACTCCTGGACACGCTGGGGAAGGTAGGGCTGCTGAGCGTAGGATAGGAAGTGGGGAAGGGAGAACATCTGAGGGGACAGAGATGGACTCCTGGACACGCTGGGGAAGGTAGGGCTGCTGAGCGTAGGATAGGAAGTGGGGAAGGGAGAACATCTGAGGGGACACAGATGGACTCCTGGACACGCTGGGGAAGGTAGGACTGCTGAGCGTAGGATAGGAAGTGGGGAAGGGAGAACATCTGAGGGGACACGGATGGACTCCTGGACACGCTGGGGAAGGTAGGGTGCTGAGCGTAGGATAGGAAGTGGGGAAGGGAGAACATCTGAGGGGACACAGATGGACTCCTGGACACGCTGGGGAAGGTAGGGCTGCTGAGCGTAGGATTGGAAGTGGGGAAGGGAGAACATCTGAGGGGACACAGATGGACTCCTGGACACGCTGGGGAAGGTAGGACTGCTGAGCGTAGGATAGGAAGTGGGGAAGGGAGAACATCTGAGGGGACACAGATGGACTCCTGGACACGCTGAGGAAGGTAGGACTGCTGAGCGTAGGATAGGAAGTGGGTTTATAGGGAGTACTCCTGAGGGGACACAGATGGACTCCTGGACACGCTGGGGAAGGTAGGGCTGCTGAGCGTAGGATAGGAAGTGGGGAAGGGAGAACATCTGAGGGGACACAGATGGACTCCTGGACACGCTGGGGAAGGTAGGACTGCTGAGGGTAGGATAGGAAGTGGGGGAAGGGGGAGAACATCTGAGGGGGACACAGATGGGACCTCCTGGACACGCTGGGGTAGTAGGACTGCTGAGAGTAGGATAGGAGTGGGTGAGGGAGGAACATCTGAGGGGACACAGATGGATCCTGGACACGCTGGGAAGGATAAAGCTGCTAGAGCGTTAGGATAGGAAGTGGGGAAGCGCAGAAACATCTGTGGGACACAGATGGACTCTGGACACGCTGGGGAAGGTATACGGACTGCTGAGGCGTAGGATAGGAAGTGGGGAAGGGAGAACATCTGAGGGGACACAGATGGACTCCTGGACACGCTGGGGAAGATAGGGCTGCTGAGCGTAGGATAGGAAGTGGGGAAGGGAGAACATCTGAGGGGACACAGATGGACTCCTGGACACGCTGCGGAAGGTAGGACTGCTGAGCGTAGGATAGGAGTTGGGGAAGGGAGAAAATCTGAGGGGAACACAGATGGACTACATGGACTCGCTTGGGAAGGTTTAGGGCTGCTGAACGTTTAGGTAGAAGTGGGAGGGAGGGGGGGAGAACATCTGAGGGGACACAGAAGGACTACTGGACACGCTGGGGAAGGTAGGGCTGCTGAGCGTTGGATAGGAAGTGGGGGGAGGGAAGGGGAGGAGAACATCTGTGGGGACACAGATGGACTCTGGCACACGCTGGGGGAATGGTAGGATGCTGAGCGTAGGATAGGAAGTGGGGAAGGGAGAACATCTGAGGGGACACAGATGGACTCCTGGACACGCTGGGGAAGGTAGGACTGCAGAGCGTAGGATAGGAAGTGGGGAAGGGAGAACATCTGAGGGACACAGGCTGGTACTGGACTCGCTGGGGATGGTAGGGACTGCTGAGCGTAGGATAGGAAGTACGGAAGGGGAGGAAACATCTGAGGGGACACAGATGGACTCCTGGGACTCGCTGGGAAAAGGTTAGGACGCTGGGAGACGTAGGATTGGAAGTGGGAAGGGAGACAATTCTGAGGGGACACAGATGGAATCATGGACAGCTGGGGAAGGTAGGACTGTCTGAGCGTTAGGATAGGAGTGGGGGGAAGGTGAGAACATCGGAGGGACACAGTTGGACTCCTGGACACGTGGCGGGAAGGGAAGGTAGGGCTGTGAGCCGTTAGGATAGGAAGTGGGGAAGGGAGAACATCTGAGGGGACACAGTTGGACTCCTGGACACGCTGGGGAAGGTAGGGATGCTGAGCGTAGGATAGGAAGTGGGGAAGGGAGAACATCTGAGGGGACACAGATGGACTCCTGGACACGCTGGGGAAGGTAGGACTGCTGAGGTACGATATGAAGTGGGGGAAGGTGAGGATAGAACTCTGTGGGGACACAGATGACTCATCTGGACACGGCTGGGGAAGGTAGGGCAGGCTGAGAGTTAGGATAGGAAGTGGGGGATAGGTGAGAACCATCTGAGAGGACACAGATGGGACTCCTGGACAGCTGCGGGAATGTAGGACTGCTAAGGTAGGATAGGATGTGGGGAAGGGAGAACATCGGAGGGGACACCGAATGGACTCCTGGACACGCTGGGGAAGTAGGACTGTAAGGTAGGATAGAAGTGGGGAAGGGAGAACATCTGAAGGGGACACAGATGGATTCCTGGAACGCTGGGGAAGTAGGGCATGCTGAGCGTAGGGATTGGAACGTGGGGAATGGGAGAACATCTGAGGGGGAACCAGATGGACTCTGGACACGCTTGGGAAGTAGGACTGCAGCGTAGGAAAGGAGTGCGGAGAAGGGAGATCATCTGAGGGGACACAGTGGACTCCTAGACAACGCTGGGGAAGGTGGGCTGCTGAGCGTAGGATAGGAAGTGGGAAACCGGTTTAGAACATTCTGTGGGGACACAGATGACTCCTAGGACACGCTGGGGAAGGTAGACTGCTGGAGCGGTAGGATAGGAAGTGGGGAAGGGAGAACATCTGTGGGGGACAACAGATGGACTACTGGACACGCTGGGGAAGGTAGGGGTTGCTGAGCCGTAGGATAGGAAGTGGGAAGGAGAAACATCTGAAGGGGACACAGATGGACTCTGGACACGCTGGGGAAGGTTGGACTGATGAGCGCTGGATTAGGAAGTGGGGAGTTCGGAAGGGAAGAACATATGAGGCGGACACTGATGGGAACTCCTGGACACGCTGGGGAAGGTAGGATGTGAGCGTTGGTAGGATAGGAAGTGGGGAAGGGAGAAATATGAGGGACAACAGAGGGCCCCTGGACACGCTGAGGAGGTAGGACTTGATGGAGCCGTTAGGATGGAATGTGGGGACGGGAGAACATATGAGGGACCAGATGGACTCCTGGAAGACACGCTGGGGAAGGTAGGCCTGCTGAGCGTAGGTTTAGGATAGGAAGTGGGGATGAGGAGAACATCTGAGGGGACACAGATGGACTCCTGGACACGCTGGGGATGGTAGACTGCTTCGTGCGTGGGATAGGAAGTGGGGAAGGGAGTACTTCTGGGGGACACAGATGGACTCCTGGACTACGCTGGGGTAGGTAGTAGGACTGCTGAGCGTAGGATAGGAAGTGGGGAAGGCGGAGAAATTTGAGAGGGACACAGAAGGATCTCTGGACCACGATGGGAAGGTAGGGTGCTGCTGGCGTTAGGATAGGTAAGTGGGGAACAGGGATGAAAAATATGAGGGGACACGATGGATCCTGGACACGCTGGGGAAGATAGGGCTCTGCTGAGCGTGGATAGGAAGTGGGGGAAGGAGAACATTCTGTGGGGAAACAGATGGACTCCTGGACAGCTGGGAAGGTAGGACTGCTGAGCGTAGGATAGGAAGTGGGGAAGGGAGAACATCTGAGGGGACACAGATGGACTCCTGGACACGCTGGGGATAGGTAGGACTGCTGAGCTTGGAATAGGAAGTGGGGAAGGGAGAACATCTGAGGGGGGACACAGATGGACCCCTGGACACGCCTGGCGGAAAAGGTATGGACTCGCTGAGCGTAGGATAGGAAGTGGGGAACCAGGAGAGAAACATCCATGGGGAGGGGGACACAGATGGACCCCTGGACACGCTGCGGAAGGTTGGACTGATGAGAGTTTATTAGGATTGGATCTAGGCCTAAGTGGGGACAGGAGAAAGAATCTGAAGGGAACCACAGATGGAATCCTGGTCACGTGGGGAAGTTAGGGACTGTGAGGTTAGGATAGGAAGTGGGGGAAAGGAGAACATCTGAGGGGTCACCAGATGGAATTCCTGGGACACGCTGGGGTAGGTTAGACTGATGAGCGTAGGATAGGGAAGTGGTAAGGGAGAAACATCTGAGGGGACACAGATGGGACTCCTGGACTCGCTGGGGAAGGTCGACTGCTCTGAGCGTAAGGTTAGGAAGTGGGGAAGGGAGAACATCTGAGGGAACAGTGGATCCTGGACACGCTGGGGAAGGTAGGACTGCTGAGCGTAGGATGGAAAGTGGGGACGGAAGGGAGAACATTGAGGGGACACAGGATGGACTCCTGGACACGCTGGGGGAAGGTAGGAATGCCTGAGCGTTTAGGATAGGAGTGGGGAAGGGAGAACATCTGAGGGGATACAGATGGACTCCTGGACACGCTGGGGAAGGTTGGGCTGCTGAGCGTAGGATAGGAAGTGGGGAAGGGAGAACATCTGAGGGGACACAGATGCGACTCCTGGACACGCTGGGGAGGCTAGGACTGCCTGAGCGTTAGGATAGGAAGTGGGGAAGGGATGAACATCTGAGGGGACACAGATGGACTCCTGGACACGCTTGGGGAAGGTAGGGCTGCTGAAAAGTTTAGGATTAGGAAGTGGGGAAGGGAGGAACATCTGAGGGGACCACAGATGGACTCTGGACACGCTGGAGGAAGGTTGGGCTGCTGAAGCTTTAGGATAGGAAGTTGGGAAGGGAGAGAAGAAGAACATCTGGAGGGGACACAGATGGACCTGGACACGCTGGGGAAGGTAGGATGCTGTGCGTAAGGATAGGAAGTGTGGAAGGCGAGAACATCTGAGGGGACACAGTGCGACCCCTGGACTCGCTGGGGAAGAGTAGGACTGCTTGAGCGGTAGGTTAGGAAGTGGGGAAGGGAGAACATTCTGGAGGGCACAGATGATGGAACCCTGGACACGCTGCGGAGGTAGGACTGCTGGAGAGTAGGATAGGATTGGGGTAGGGAGAACATCTGAGGTGGCACAGATGGACTCCTGGACACGCTGCGGGAAGTAGGACTGTGAGCCGTTTAGGATAGGAAGTGGGGCAAGGGAGAACATCTGAGGGGACAAGATGGACTCCTGGAACACGATGGGGAAGGTAGGACTGCTGAGCGTAGGAATAGGAGTGGGGAAGGGAGAACATCTGAGGGGACCACCAGATGGACTCCTGGACACGCTGGGGAAGGTTTAGGACTGTGAGCGTAGATAGGAAGTGGGGAAGGGAGAACATCTGAGGGGACCACAGATGGACTCATGACAGCTGGGGAAGGTTGGACTGCTGAGCGTTTATTGGATTGGAGTGGCGGAGGGTGAGAACATCTGAGGGCGTTTACAGATTGGATCTGGACCGCGGGGAAGGTAGGGGCTGCTGAGGTAGGATAGGAAGTGGGGAAGGGGAGAACATCTGAGGGTGACCACAGATGGACTCCGGGACCACGCTGGGGAAGATTTTGGACTGCTGAGGTTAGGATAGGAAGTGGGGAAGGGAGGGAGGAACATCAGGGGGACCACAGATGGGACTCCTGGACACGCGGGGAATTTGCACTGACTGTAGCGTAGGATAGGAAGTGGGGAAGGATGAGAACATCGGGAGGGGGACACAGATGGACTCCTGGACACGCTGTGGGAAGGAAGGTTTAGGGACTGCTGAGCGTAGGATAGGAAGTGGGATAAGGTAGAACATCTGAGGGGACACAGATGGGAACTCCTGGACACGCTGGGGGAAGTTTAGGGGCTGCTGAGCTCGTATTATAGGGAAGTGGGGAATGGGAGAAACATCTGAGGGGACCACAGTTGGACTACTGGCACACGCTGGGGACTGGTAGGACTGCTGAGCGTAGGATTGGATAGGAAAGTGGGGAGGACAGGAGGGAGAACATATGACTGGGGACACAGTGGACTCCTGGACACGCTCAGGGGAAGGTTGCATGCTGTGCGTAGGGATAGGAAGTGGGAAGGGAGAACATTGAGGGACACAGATGGACTCCTGGACACGCTGGGGAAGGTAGGGCTGCTGAGCGTAGGATAGGAAGTGGGGAAGGGAGAACATCTGTGGGGACACAGATGGACTCATGGACACGCTGGGGAAGGTAGGACTGCTGAGCGTAGGATAGGAAGTGGGGAAGGGAGAACATCTGAGGGGACACAGATGGACCCCTGGACACGCTGGGGAAGGTAGGACTGCTGAGCGTAGGATAGGAAGTGGGGAAGGGAGAACATCTGAGGGGACACAGATGGACTCCTGGACACGCTGGGGAAGGAGGAAACTGTGACGTAGGATGGGAAAGGGGGAAGGGGAGAACATCTGAGGGGACACAGTGGTCCTGGAACGCTGGGAAGGTAGGTGCTGAGCGTAGGATAGGAAAGTGGGGGAGGGAGGTTGGGGGGACACAAATGGACTCCTGGACCGCGGGAAAGTGGCTGCGGGCGTAGGATAAGTGGGGAGGGACACGCGGGAAAGATGGGGGGAACCTAAAGATGAACCATAATAAAAATTTAATATAATAATAATTTAAAAATTTAATAAATATATAATATAATTATATAATATAATTAATATATATAATAATAATATAAATATTATTAGTAGTAGTTCACTTGTTAATTAATACAATGTTTGAATTTTTCTGATATGTGAACAAGGTTTCTTTACCCCTTGAAATTGTTTTTTACCAATGCTGTTGCGGGTTCACAATATGTGTTTTTTTTAATATAAATTTTTTTAAAAATTTATTTTATTTTTATAAATTATATTTTTTTTTATTATTATTATTATTATATTTTATTTTTTATTATTATATTATTTATTATTATTATTTTATTATTATTATTTTATTATTATTATTTTTATTATTATTATTTATTATTTATTATTATTTATTATTATTATTATTATTATTATTATTATTATTATTTTTTATTATTATTTTTTATTTTATATAACAATAGAAGCTTAATCAAGGTAAGCTGTATCTTGAGCGACAAAATGCCTATACGTGAAACTTTGCTCTGTATTACAGTGTCCTTTGTTCAGACGAAAATGACGTCACACATCCTCGTCTAAGACACATAGTGGACATCAACATTTTTAAACTAGGACTCTCAGTGACATTTTTCTTACATTCGCAGCAAAAATCACACATCATGAGACTCAGTGACTTAAACACACCCTGACTTCACAGTAACTCACACATCTTTATTTAAATTATGAGAAGAGTCATTTATTAGTTATGGAACTGATCCCAACGATTCTTGGTGTTTTAACTATTTTACTATAGTGACAAGTGTTGCCGTTAAAAATGTAAACTTAATGGGTAATATTCTGTCCGTAAGATGGCATCAACCATTAACATTTGTCGACGTTCAGAAGAGGAAGACTAGATAAAATTTAACGTTAAAGCACTTTAAAGTTATCCCTTCAGGATTCCTCATAGAGTAAGTGGGAGAGTGAACCGTAAGATGAATAACTTACCTCCAGGGTGGCCGGGTCTGGTAACTCAGAACTAACTCTGAGGTTGACAGTTGATGACAGACTCTTAAGTTATGTCACATTGTGGCCTTATATCTCATAGTGTAACGCATATATCAAACTTTGGGAGTTGATTGTGAATGAATAATTACACACGTAAATATAAACAGCTTTAATGATAATAAAAACAGTGAGTTAGAATAAATTTCCCAAAGGAGGGCCAAACATTGACCTTGGTTTTACCTTACCCAACACACTTGACCTGGTGGGCCCAACACACTTTTACCTGGGGGACCCCCATTTTCTTGACCAACCCATTTCCCTTCCTGTTGTTTTACACTGTTTTTTTTCACACTTGGGAGGGGGGAGTAGTTATATTCTGCTTTGATATGTTATGTTTTGACATATTATGTCAATATTTTATGTAATATTTGTTACATTTGCTTTAAAAAGCTATTAACATAATATAGAGATAAATGGAAGACATACCGACACGATGGAAAAGGTGACCACATGTTGTATAATGCGAGCCGTTTTCTAACATGTTTCGCCCACACAGTGGGATTTCAATCAAAACATAAAGTA